>BPLR01003827.1:0-86389 GCA_021605095.1 Caerostris extrusa
ATTGCCTGTGATTACTAAGTGAGCCCAACATTTTATCAACTTTGTGCTCGGACTGACTAAGTTCCCAAATGTGTCAATTGAAATTAGTAAATACAAAATACATTGACAGCAATTATCCTAATCGTAAAGCTGAGGAAATTTTCTACAAAATTTAAAACTCTCAATAGACTTTCTTTTATTGAGGCTCGGGATTATATCGCACCCTAAAAGAAGATTCTTTCTAAGCAAAAGTTGGTACTACTTCAATTTTTATTACAAAGGAGAAAATTGCAAAATTATTTCACCAGCAAGCCATGAAAACTCAACAGTTTACAATGAAAAATCTGTGGGACAGGCTTTCTATTACTCAGGATTCTCTTAAAAGAACGCTCTGAAAACATAACATTATCTCTCACAATAAATCCGTCTCTCTCCACATCTTCTCATATCCACAATAAAAATATCTCTCTGTCAAGCAATAAAAAAACATCTCTTCTCGGCCAGTTACCCACAATCGGCCTGACGATGGCTAGCGTTTTGGCCTTTGATACAACAGGCTTCAGATTCGAATCCTGGAGTCATTGTTACTCCGCGTCCGTGGTTTATCTGCAAGTTACACGCGCACCCCCTGATTTAATGCGAAAGTGAGCACTAACGTCTGTGCAGCGTGCTGCCTTAGGCATAAAAGACAAGTGTCTAAGTGTTTGCCAGCTGCATTCCTTTCGCGAAGATGCTATACGTGTTGCTCCCAATAGTTCTACTGACAATTAATATTCCTGCAAAATGAATTAAAATATTTCCTGATCATTATATCTAATAGCTTCTTAATATATTATAATAGCATAGGTAGTAGTATTTGGATCAGTTGTTATTCAGGAATGGTTAACAGCAAAAATTATGCCCATATACCCAAACCTGATAAAGGCAGCATTTCTCCTCACATGAGGGCTGATGGCAAATTGGCCAGCGCTTTGGCCTTTGGTACCAGAGTTCAGGTTCAAACCTGGCGGTGGCATGGATGTTTGCTAATGGTTCGGAATCCACATTAATCTGTAGGTGCTGGTCTAATTATCCTAAAGTGTGCATTAGACAGTAGAGGCTTTGACCAAGCCTACCTCATATCTCCCAATAACCTTAAGTTCCGTTTTGAGCAAACTTTTTAAGCATCATTGTGTCAAAGCTCATTCACTTTACAATTCTGACAAATCCCATCCTAATCATTCTGGTTTTATTATTGGTGACTTGATGGAGTGCTGGTCATGCCAGAGATCACACCTCCACTTGGCGAATGGTGAGCAGTGACTTTGTGATTCAGACCTTTTGCCCAGGAATTGTTAGAAAAAATTAAATAAATCAGAGAAGGAATAAGAAGTTCTAACTTTTAAAGAATAAGTGATGATAAATCCAATAACAAAATACAACACTCAAAAGGAAAAACATTAACGAGGCGACAGCCTTGAGCAGAGTGAAATATCTCGAAGGAGAAATTATTTATGGTAATGTTAGAGTATGGCGCGGTCTTTTGCGATTTCTGGGTAAAGTCGTCATAATAGTATATTTTTAAATCATTTAGCATGGGGTTGGTGGATCGGGAAACGGGTCATAAAAGTTTTTGCAAGTTTCTCGACAGGCTGCGTGGAAACTAGGAATATCAAGAGGAGTGCAGAATTATCATTATTTCTGAAATATACCAAAGATTGCGTCGAGTGATCATACGAATAATTTGTTTCGAGTCTTTCGAGCATGAAAAAGTTGTTGGCCGGGTTTATTCTGGTTTTATTAGTTTTAAGAATTATATGTATTCGTTATCACTCCTACATCACAAAATAGCGAAAAGAAAATGCCAATTTTTTTTTTCTTAAATCAAACATTTATTCTGCTTATGACTCTGTATGGAGAGAGTGGATTTATTTATAAAATCTTACGCCTCCGGCATGACTGGCAAACGCTATAAAGTGGATTTATAATTTCATCAATAACAGGAATTGCATTAAATGGAAAAACTCTAAATCGATAAAATTATTTTGCAATCGTGGTGTATAGCAGGCAGTGATCTCAGTGCCTTTCTTTTTATAATCTATATGCGAGATATGTACGAAATCGTCTCTGTTCATATAGAATGTTTATTACATGCAGATGATAACTGTCTTTATGCTTTTATCTTCTTTTTATTTGATATGCAGATAATATCTTCCTTTTTAGGTGATAAAACTCTTTTGAAAAAGTCTTTGTCAATCTTCAAATGATCCTTCATAAAATCACTCAATGGTGAAATATGGAAATTAATCTTTCAATCTTATAAATGTGAAGTGGTGAATTTTTCCAATAATAAACAACAGCCGTCATCTTAACATTTGCAAATTTACAATATCCGTATTCCTTGTAAACAACATACACGTATTTTTAGGCATCATCTTCTCAAAATCTCTTTTCAACCAACACTTTTTATGTATTAAAAAGAAATTCGTGCATTCAAAGTAATTTCCTGAGTTGTCGGTCCTGACATTTCATTCAAATAACAAATTGCACAATTAATAACTTACTGGAATATGGGCTCCTATTTATCTCATCCAGCCATAGTGACTTGAAACACTAAACATTTTATATCATCTTACATTTTACAACATGTCTTCCAAAATAGACACCGATCCCCATTTTACTACGAAAAAGAGCCGGGCAACTTTCTTTGTTTCAGAGGCAGAATATGCTGTCAAAGTGATTTTTTCTTGAAACCTTTTCATTTGATTCCTCTTCTCTCTCCATTTATCTTTGCTCAGGAAATAAAATCCCAAGGTTGAAACGTCTCATTTCTCTTCAGTCTTTTTGCAAACCTTCTAGACAACTTAAAAATTCAACCTTCCAATTTAATGCCCAATTTCCTCTTTGCTCCGTTGTTACTCAGTCCCATTTCATCTCGATGATTTACCCTTGCAAACAAATGTAAGTTACACCCTTACAATGTAAGTTACCCCATCATATTATCAAACACCTTTTTGAACAACAGAAATGCGAACATTGAAAGACAGGATCGTTTTAGCCTCTGATACATCAAAGAAATATCTTAATTCTGTGCATGTGTTTGTCAGTGAATTCCTCCAAACGGTCAGACCGATTTTGATGAAATTTTGTGCGTGTGTTTGAGTGGGTCCATGGATGGTTAGATTCGTTTAGATAGGTTAGATTCGTAGATGGTGCTGCAATCGGGTTCTTCTGTACGTGTGTTTGCCACTGAACTCCTCCTAAACGGCTGGACAGATTTTTGAAGAAATTTTGTTTATGTGTTTGAGTGAGTCCCTGGTAGATTAGATTCACAATTGGATCCAGTAGGGGCGCTGCAGTAAATCGAGTTTCTTCTATACGTGTGTGTTTATTATTAAACTCCTCCCAAACGGCTTGATCGATTTTGATGAAAATTTTTGTGTGTGTTTAAGTGGATCCCTGGATGGTTTTTAGATACATATTGTTCCCGGTAGATGGCGCTGCAATTCACTTAATTTTTACTTGCCATCAGAGGGTGCTACAGCATTTCATCTTATAGACCCTTCAAACGATATCCATGAAAATGAGTATGCACATATATTGGAATTGAAAACCTACAGATCTAATACCTATTGAGATTGTATTATATAATTACCTATTGAGAATATATTCGCAATAGGTAATTTTCTACACTGAATTTTTTTGGCAGGACAACGTATGCCGGGTTCTTGCTAATATACACGTATATATATAATATTTTTTTTCGTTGGGAATTCACATACAATCAGAACAGGCAAGAAACTTAACTTTTACAGCTTTAACAGTAAACCAATGCAGTCCGTTGTGCTTATTTAATATATTGAAAACCACTTTCAAAGTGTTCAACGTGATTTTTATAAAAACATTTTAAAAATCTCAAAAGCAAAATGCTTTTCTTCAAATATCTATCAAAACGTTTGTTTTTATCATAACATTTCAACATATAAATTGAATCTGAACATTTTTTTTACAATAGCTTTTTAAAATTCTGTGTTTTACAACAATTTGTTACCCTTCACCGAAAATTACATCAATAATTTACAATTCACTTAGATTTTCCTTTTGTCTTAAGGTGTGGAATCAAATAAAATCTATTGTCTCTTCTTTTTTATCTCCCTAAGAAGTGAAGCGCTATTGTTGCGTGAAAACTTTTATGGGGTAGAGAAGTTTATTGGTTCATTGCAGAACCCCGCGATTTGCCATCTAGGTTGGCAACTTTAATGACATTTTTATGGTACAAAATAATCTTTATGCCTCTTTTTTTCTTCCTTTCTGTTTCTCGAATTCTTTTATTTTCTGCTTCAAGGTTTACGATCCATCAACGACCGCAAAGGAACATCCACTCTCTTTCGAAATTGTTCGAAAAGAAGAAAGTTCTTTCACGATACCTCCTCGCTCGTGGCCCGGTGCGTCCCCTCTCATTGTCAACATGCTTTTAAAAACGAGGAGCTACTAAGACGTACTTGATAGCACACGTGAGCGTCTCGCATAGATATAATATTAAGGTTTCAGATTTTTGTTCTAGATAAAGATATAAGAGAATAAGGGTCAATTCATAGAATGATAATAACATAGAGTTTGCATTGGGGTTACCAGTTTGAAGTTAACATGCTCGTCACGTGACGGTAGTGCACTTAAAAAATGGTTGAATATGCTTGTATCGAGTCTACTACTGTGCCCAGAAAGTAAAATCAATTTTCAATTTAAAAAAAAATTCCCTGGTATAAGGAATTTCAATTTTTTCTTTTTTTAGGTGGCTGGCACTGTTCTTGACATCTGTGTGAAACTTTACATCAAAATATTCATTAGTGTTTGAGTGACGCTTGGCTTTTTGAGACGCTACAACTGATTCCGGCGATTTTTCAAATGTCTGAATTAGTTAATTGAGCAAAGAACTCGCATTCAATTTTGTTTGCGGAATGAATATTCGTGTGCGGAAACGTATATAATATTGCAGAAGGCATTCGGTGAGCAAACTATATGGGAAAGAAATGTTTACAAGTGGTGTAAACAGTTCAAAGAAGGCAGAGAACGCGTTAAAGACGAAGAGCGCTCTGCTTGACCCTCAACCTCAACCGACGAAACTCACGTCGAAAAATTAAAAGATTTGTTGCTTGTAAACCGTCAATTTACTATATGTACGCTTGTATTGAGTCTGTGTAAGCTTGTATCGAATCTGTGTATGCTTGTATCGAGTATCGAGCATCGAATCTGCGTGGAAGAAGGAACAGCCACGTGCGAGAAGGATGTAGGGACTTGTCTAGAATTCTCTATGCCACAATCGCCATCGACACTCCTCGTTTCTGAAATTTTATTTATTAGTGCCAATTTGATAAAAACACACACTAATCTCATTCTTGTGGACACCAGAATCTCGACAAATGATAACGAAATAGATTATATTTGTTAAGACCAAACTGCAAAGTCAATATATTCTTCCGTTATAGAAAATTTTAAAAGCATATATTAGGTTGGTGCATAATTATCAGACGTTTCTGATGTGCTATATATTTAATAAAAATTTGCAATATTTTTATAAATTTATGAATAAAAATATCCTTCTACTTTTAGGTTATAAAAATGAGTGTCCATAATCATATTCACTCATTTTTGGGTTGGGTTCCACCAATAACAAATCCCGTTTAAGATGATGTCCCAATGAAGGATTCCGCTTCTGCCCCACCAAACACACAACTTTCCTTCTGTACAGTGCACGTCCTTCGTTATTCCTTTTGGTGAAACTCCTGACGAAACGCAGACCCTCTTTCTTTTGAGTTTTTGAAGAGAAGCCATGATTCATCCCCAGTGACAAGATCCTTCAGAAACGGACCCCGCTCGTTTCGTTGAAGCAAATCAGACACGTTGGGCTTCATTGTTGTCGCTGAGTTCATGGGGGAACCATCCAGCCAATTACCTTTCAAGCTTTTTGAGACAACGAGCAATGGTTGAATGGTCCCACATTGAAGTTGTCGGCCATCATTCGAGTTGTCAAGCTTTCGTCCCCTTCCACGGTTGCCAAAACTGCCTGGTCGTAGAAAACCAATGGTCGACGTCTTCCTGGCTTATCTTCCAAGCTAGTGTCGCCGCATCGACTTTCGTTGTTTGTGCCCTCACCTAAAAATTCTTTGAGTTCGCGAAATGACTGCGCTGCTTTCTATCCTTTCTCAAAGTGGTACAGAATAATATGACGAATACGAGTATGATTATTCGACACGCATTTTTTATAACCTAAAAAGCAGAAGGATATTTTCATTCATTTTTATTCAAATATAGTACGTCATATATAGAACCGCCTGATAATTATGCACCAACCTACTAATTTTATTAATTGGCTTTAACGAAATCTTTTTTTTTCTCTTCTAAAAGAAATGAATAAGCATTTTCAACAATTATTAATAAACATACCATAGAATTCATAATCACAAAATACTTTTCTGTGATAATTAACAAAGTTTTGGAATCAGTATTAATTATAATATTTCAAGAGAAGCCTTCATTAATTAAGCTAATAGTCGCTAATTAAGAAAATTACTTAATCATCTAATAATCCTGCATAGTCATGTTTTGATTACAAATAAAGGAGTTTAAATTTGTTTTTCTTTTAAATCCAAGAAGTCAACATTTTTTTAATCGTCAAAAATAAAATGCTACAAAATAAATTAAAGATGCTAATATTATTTGAGTAAATTAAATTGCAGTTAAGGAAGGGAAATGAATTGAAATTTCTTAGGGGAATCCACTTCTCGAAAACGTTTATTCGTGGACTACTGATTGTGGGGAAAACTGAAAAGCAACCAAGTCGGATGAATTCAGACAGAGTGGCGTAATAAGGGAGAAAGTTATATTTGGAGGGTTTAAATAACAATGAAAAGAATTTCAATTTTTTAAACATTTAAATTTTAAATTTTGCAATATCAAAAAGAAATATTAGATGAAAAAAAAATTTTACAATAATTATTGTACTTTTTTTCCATTTGAAAATGTTTAGCGTATATCTGGCTAGCACCTCTAAGAAGTAATCGATCCATTCATTTCTGGCTTTAAACCGGATGTTTACTTTACCAAACAAGTCGCGATCGAGTTGCACTTACGTGAATGAATATTTTTCAAAGTACCGATTTCAATTTAATGATAGAAATTCGCCAGGAATTATCATCCAGTTTTTATCAAAGTATTTAGATAATATTCTGAAACATTTTATAGCATATTTTAGAATTAAATATTTAAATACAAAATATATATATATATATATGTATATATATATATATATTTGTTTACCAAATTTCCGCAATTTTGACCTAAGAACAATTTGTTGAGTTAAAGGCAGGAGAATTGAAACAATCGCTACAATAACTTAGTGCTTTTTTTTTTTCAATTCAGCAAAAGCTCGCATTTAGACAATCATGTTTGCTATGTTGAGAACAACATGGACATCAGTTCTATGTAATTCTCAATAACAATTGCTACATTTACAGTGTTGTAAAGGACAATGTTGTGTTTATTCGACTTTTTAGTATATCAGCAACCCAGCAACATCCTTCAAGATGTTCCAATGATATCACAATCTTATTTATAGCATTACCGGCAACGATTCTTTCATGGCCTTCTCATTTACAATTGGATAGCACCGGCAATTAAGTTTGCTACAAATTCTCTATAGTAATTACTACAATTGTAAAGATGTAAAGAACAATAGTTTATTATTTATAAAGTATATTACCATAGATCGTAACCATTCTTTTTCAATTACTTTTAATTATATGAAACTTTCCCGTTTTAAAATCACATAGTCGCTAAAAGGGTTGTAGGTAATAAAATATTTTTGCAAGTAAAGCAAGAAATGATTCAATGCATTTTATGGACGATGTTTTTACGCAATTTGCTCGAACTCTTTTTAATGTAAATAACTTCAAAACCCAACTTGTTGCACGATAGTAACTTGCATGCTGTAGGATTCAGTTATGAGGTTCTTCTGTTTATAAAACGAGGAGATATGGTGATTACCACAATGGTTACTTAAACTTCCTCCTGAGAGCTATCCGGTTTTTCTCTTTGAAACACAAAAATGTGTATGTGTGGGGGGGCATTTACCTTTGAAAGTCTTCCTGGAAGATATATATGTTTTATTCGTCATATGTGATTGAAACAGAGGTCTATAGAGGTGCAAAAAAATGTAATAATTTGATCCATGTTGTTCTCATAAGTTTTGGAAATGGTTAGAGTTTCACTTTAACAATTACTGAACGTATTTTCGGTGGCCTGATGACATAGTAAATAGAGCTCAGTACCACAGGTTTCGGGTCGAGCCCAGGAAGTACCATAGATGCTTGTAGTGGTTCGAATCCACTTTAAACTGTAGGAATTCTTTAGCAATTTTTATGGCGAAGTAGCAGCAATCAGCGAATCAGCTAGGGTAATGCTCCCCCTTCCTGGTACTAAAAAAGTGGGGTTTCTTTCAGACTCAATATCGGCAATGCAGGCCATATATTCACCCACCATCCAAGGAGATCTAGAGGTGGCCAAGTGTCAAAAACTACTACAACTGCTTAACAAAAAAAAAAAAAAAAAATGAGATATCGTTGCAATGGGTCTCAGGCTCCTGCGGTGTGCAGGAAACGAAAAGGCAGATGCTCTAGCCAAGCAAGGATGCTATAGGAACCAGCCAGATCGCCCTCTCACCTACAGCGCCAGCTGCAGCACCATTAACAGAACTGTGACCAATTACGTCAATATTGCAAGAAAATTAGCCACCATGGGTAAAAGGTAGGAGCATCTCAATATGCCGAAAGACCTTCCTATGACCTTCACGACCTTCCAGATGGCTACGGGGCACAACTACCTAAAAGAACATTTTTTAGTCGCATCGGGGTCGCTGACTCGCCAACCTGCCCACTTTGCTCCGGCTCCGACGGCACTGCAGACCACATCCCATCTTGCAGGGCACTTGACGATGTCGACCACGACAGGAGCTACGAGTGGATGGCAAATCTTTACTGGACTGCACGGTGTCGAATGACCGAGAGGACATGAACGAACGTTGGCTGAAGAGAAGAGAGAAACTTTAAACCGTAGGTCCCTGTCTAGTCTGTTGAGCGTTGGGTGTAGGACTGTCAATCTAGCTTGTAAAAAGGAAACATCTGTTTCGAAATCTGTCAGTAGTTGCCACCATGGAGCTGTTGCACCAACGAAGAAGACCATATTTTCGAACAAAAATTATCTACAATTAATGTAAAAATTCTCTAATTAAGGAAATTTTTTCTCATTATTTTAATAAAATATTACAAAAATAGAAAAAAAAAAAATTATCTGCCGTATTCTGTACTATTGAATTTAGTTTACTTTGTGTACTTAAAGCATGAGCCAATATTTGAAAATGTTGATGGAATCTGAGATATTAAAACTCCAAAAATATATATTGTGTTTCTTAAATGAATGTGCGGTTAACCGCAAAAGTACCGTGTATGCCATCTGCAATACTTTGTTTATTTAAGAGCTCTTTGAAGATATTTTCAGCAAACATAATTCAGATTTTCTGAGAAATTACATTTGTTTCTTATTGCAAATAAATGGTAATGAAGGTTAGCTACACAAGGTCTATCAATGACCTTGTGTACTGAGCTTCAAGGTCAACTTTATCGGCTCTTGTCTAGAATATTTGAAGTTATTCTTTTTTTTTTCTTTTGAGTTCGTAGAATGAATTTTATTCGAAGTAGGTCAACCACTCTTATTTAAAGAGCTTTGAATTAAATATATAACGAAAAACATAATAAAATGTGAGCTGTCAAGTTGTATAATATTAATGTAGGAGAGTAGTAAAGAAATAATAAAGATTTTAGACTTTCTGCAATAGTATACATTCCAACTAGCTATCGAGTTTGGATTGAAAATGATATCTCTATCTGAGTTGAAAGATGAAATTTGATAGTAATTGCAGTTCAACCATGATTGTATGAAGAAATGGAAAGCCTCCAGTTCGGACGGATTCAAACACAGAGGTGTAATAGGGGGAGAAATGTAATTTCGGGAGGTTTTAATCATAAAAATAATAATTTTTGTTTTTAAAACCTCCGACATAATAATAATAATAATAATAAAATATATAATAATATATAAATAAAAAATAACAAAAATAATAATACTTTTTAATTAAATTTTTTAATAACAAAGAAAATTTCTGCAACAACTAATGAGATTAATTTTTAAAAATGGCATTGTGTTGCTTCTGTCTGACCAGCACCCCCTAAGAAGTAAAGGACTCGTCCGTTCCACATTTATACCTTACCCCCATGAATAGTGAAACAGAATCATATTATATTCAAAGTAATTAAATAATTTAATTAAAATTTAAATGAATGAATGAATTAATTAATTGTAAAAAATAGTTAATTATAAAAATAATTAATTAAACTAAATAATTTATTTATTAATTTTTTAATTAATTAATTATTTGGTTTAAAATTTAGCAATTTAAAATAACGCTAAGAGCACCATCAATGGATTCAAACTTGACCCCTTCTATTATGGCGTATTAACCTTATATTATTACTTTAAATGGTAGGGTGTATAAAATTTTTTAATCAGTTCGCGTTTGTGTTGCATATGAGGAAAAAAAATAAACTATTAATTTAAGTAGATGACAAAAAACGTGATAGTTTGCCATTTTTAAGCAATCCCATGCTCATAAGGTATTTCATATAAGCCCAACTCGTGACCCAGTTGTAACGTGCGCAGATAGCCTGCAGCAGGGCTGAGATTCGAATTCGCTGGAAATGTGTGTTGCAGTCACTGCTTTCAGAAACGGATTTGGTTTGGCTGATCACTCTATGGTCATTCTGTGAATACTTTAGGCTAATTAGACCGGGACCCACAGTTTAACGGGGATTCCAGAATCACTCCCAAACATTCATGGCATTGCCAGGATTCGAACCTGAAGCACCAAAGACCAGAGCGCTAGCCAATCGGCCACTAGGCCGCTTCAGAAAGGAGGAGAATCGATGTTGATAGCGACATTTTTGTAAAGCACATCGCAATCGGTAGTCAGGCTACGTGACGGGAGTTTTCGGGGTTTTCCCGAGTACGACAAAGTGGGAGTTATTGCCCAAAAAGAATCTTTCCGGAAGGCAATGTGTTTTTCCCACATGGGAAAGCGGCTTCAGCTCTCTGGCCTTTGGTATCCCAGGCTTCAGATTCCGAATTCTGGCGGTGGCATGGTCGTTTGTGAGTGGTTTGTAATCCACATTAAAATCTAGGTCGATCTGTTTAGTCATCGTTTGCACAAGATGACTTTAGAGCGACAAACCAAATCTAAAAATCATTGCCTCGCCAGTCAATGTCCAATAATTAACAATAAAATTATTTCTGTGAATAGAAACCATATAACACTTGTCGATTAAGTGACCAAATGACCTCAGTCCAAGATAGTGTGGATATTGGTATTTTTTTTTTTTTTTGAGGAACGCATTTACCTTTTATAGCGAAATTTCTTGTTGTAAAACTAAACAAAAATATATTAAAATGAATTCGTATTCTTAATAATAATAATATTTGATAATAGTATAATAATTCATAATGCGAATATTTGAATTTTATTGCATTTTTTTTTTTTTTTTTTTTTTTTTTTTTTTTTTGCAAACACATCGTATTGTAAAGAATAAATTCTTTTTTTTTTTTCCAGGAATGACTCTCGCTATCTTAAATAAAATTCTTTATATTACTCTTTATGACCTTGTAAAAAAAAAACTGGTTAAAACTGGCTACGGTCTTTAAATTGATTAAACTCTTTTGCAAATGTCCAAATAAATCTTCAAAGTCATAACTAGGCCGTGCTACAAGCGTTACTCAAAGCACATTTAGTTTTAAGGCCTCACGCGCTTTCTCAATTAAAGTGTCATCAAATACCTTTCAATCGACAATTCACAGTGAAAAATTTATTTTAGTATCAATATTTGAATCTTTCATCATTATTTTTTGTGTGCACAGGTAGGTTATCGCACATAAAAAGCAGAGAAGGTGATTGCCAATTTCTCAAACTCCTTTTTTTTTTTTTCTTCCCAAACAATAACGGACCATCTTCAAATCTATTTCTAGAGCTTTCTCAGCATAAAAAAATAAGAACTCTTATCACTATTCGTTTTAAGACCCGCCTTAAAAAGGAAAGTTCATACCTTTGCACCTATTTCATGCTTGTGTACTCAGAGGACACCGGTGTCTTCCAAAGATTGTAAAAAGAGTCTTTATTGGTGGTGTGCAGATTGTGGGCATTGGTGTTTGACTAATGATTAAGCAATATAAAACTGAAACTTGAAGCATTCAGTGTGTATTTTTCCTACTATAAATTCACGCAGAAATTGGTGACTTTGGTGGCACTTGCTAAGTGAAGGATTCTCAATATCCAACCTGGACTGATCCTGATGTATGGTCAGACGGGAGTGATTTCAACCACTTTTTTATGGACCCATATATTGACCAGAAATCGATTTGTGTTTCGTGAACCTATATTTGCGTCGAAGATCCAGTGTTTCTATCGGTCCTATTTGAAAGTAATTTAGTTTACGATTAGTGATTTCGAATTTAGGGTAAAAAATTTTAGAAGACAGTAGAAAACAATTTCGATTATAGATTCTGCTTCAAGTCCCTTTTGCAGAAAATGGAAACTAGAAGAATCGGCACAGGTAAGAAAATTTTTCTTTTTACCATAATTATGATGTTTTAAAAATGTAACGTAAAAATGTCCTACATTAATCTTTAATAATCTTACAGAATACGCTATTTTCTTTTTCATAACATAGGATCCATTTATTATACCTGATAATACTTTTCAATCATAAACTTCTTAAAGCAAAAATATTAGTAGCATCTGGCAGTTAAACGAATATAAACACAAATTTCTTGTTCTCTTTTTTGTTTCATTAAAATAATATTACTTACGAAAAAATCTTAAATCTCTTCTTCATTGAATGCAGGAATGCAAAGAATGCTTTACAGCCTTGACATAAAACACTCAATTGATATAATGTCCAATGCCTCTATAATGCATATGTTTCTATAGGAGTATTCTGATCTAATGTATGTCATACTTTTGCAACTATTTCGTGCCTACTTGCTGCACTTATTTCTGCCTTGCTTGCTATTTCATGCCTTGCCTGCCTACTTTCTAGGACATCGGTACGTTCCCAAAGATTGTAAAAGGAGTCTTTATTGGTGGTGTGCAGATTGTGGGCATTGGTGTTTGACATGATTAAGCATTATAAAACTGAATCTTGAAGCATTCGGTGTGTTTTTTCTTACTATAAATTCACGCAGAAATTGGTGACTTTGGTAGCACTTGCTAAGTGAGGGATTCTCGATATCCAACCTGGACTGATACTGATGTATGGTCAGACGGCAGTGATTTCAACCACTCTTTTATGGACCCACATATTAACCAGAAATCGATTTGTGTTTCACGAACCAATCTTTGCGTCGAAGATTCAGTGTTTCTATCGGTCCTATTTGAAAGTAATTTAGTTTGAAGTTGGTGATTTTGAACTGAGAGGAAAAAATAGTAGAAAAATTCTGAATCTAGTTTATGCTTCAAGCCCTTTTGCAGAACATGGAAAATAGAAGAATCGGCACAAGTAAAGATTTTTATATTTTTATACCATAATTATGATTTTTAAAATGGACTATAATAACGTCCTACTTTAATGTTAAATATTCTATTTTAATCTTTTTGAATACGCTATGCTCTTTTGTATAACGTGAAATCAATTTATTTTACCTGGCAGTATTTTTTTTAATCATAAGATTGAAGCAAAATATTAAATAATAACTGACCCTTAAACGAGCATGAACACAAACTTGGTAGTTTTGGAGGAATATCAAATCTCTTTGTCTTCATTGAATACGGGAATGATGAATGCAATTAAAATGGAATGTAATAATGTCCTATTTTAATGTTAAATATTCTATTTTAATAATATTTTAGAATAATCTATCATCTTTTTTTTTTTAAAACATGAAATCAATTTATTTTACCTGTCAGTATTTTTAATCATAAGATTGAAGCAAAATATTCAATAACATGTGACCGTTAAACGAGCATGAACACAAACTTGATAGTTTTGGAGAAATCTTAAATGTCTTCTACTTCAATGAATACAATTAAAATGGAATGTAATAATGTCCTATTTTAATGTTCAATATTCTATTTTTAATATTTTTAGAATAATCTATCCTTTTTTTTTATCAATTGATCAATCAATTTATTTTACCTGGTAATACTTTTTAAGTTTGAGTTTGGTTTGTCACTCTACAGTCATCTTTGTGCCCACGAGGGCTAAACAGACCAGGACCTACAGTATAAAGCGGATTGCGAATCACTACAAACATCCATGGCACCTCCACGATACGAACCCGAAGCCTAGGATACCAAACTCCAGAACGCTAACCAATTGGCCATTAGGCCGCAATGCTTTTAATCATAAACTCATTCAAGAAAAAAATATTAAGAAACATCTGACAGTTAAACGAACATGAACACAAACTTGTTATTTTTTTTTTGTTTCTCCAAAGTAATATTAGCTTCGAAAGATTCTTAAATCTCTTCTCATCATCATCATCATCATCATCATCATCATTGACGCAACAAACTCTTGGTGGACCAAGGCCGTCTGCCTACTGGCAGATTTCAAGATAGGAGCTGTTTCCTTTACGGGGTAGGGTTGTCACACTTACGCCGAACACTGTACAGTCAAATTAGACAGGGACTTACGGTTTAAAGTAGACTCCGAACCACTACTAACTTCCATAGCATCACTGGGACTCTAACACAAAACCTTTGGCGCAGAGTGCCAGAACGCTAGTCACTCGGCCATCAGGTCCTAAATCTCTTCCACTTCATTCAATACATAATTGTAGAATGTCTCGTAGCCTTGATATAAAACATTTGCACTCCATACTTATAATGTCAAATGTATGTGTTTCTACAGGAGTATTTTGACATGACATTTTAAACTATATGTAACAAAAAAAAAAGGCGAGTAACGTATTAATGTTAAATGACGTATAATATAAAATAAATAATGTCCCTTCATTTCTACATTTTGATGATTTTGATATTTTTTCCTTTTTTTTTTTTTTATTTCCTTTTTTTGAATCATGAATCATTTACGCATTCGATTAATGCGTTTATTTAAATAATGATCCATAATGAATAATTTAGTACAATAAAAATTTTATAAATATTTATTTAGTATGAATTTCGGACTCATGAATCATTTATGCATTCGATTAATGCATTTATTTAAGGAATGGGCCATGATTAATAATTTAATACAATGAAATTTTTTTATAAATATTTATTTAGTATGAATTATTGACTCATGAATCATTTAGGCCTTCGATTAATATGTTTATTTAAAGAATGGGCCATATATAATAACTTAATACAATACATTTTTGTATAAATATTTATTTAGTATAAATTATTGACTCACGAATCATTTATGCCTTCGATTAATATGTTTATTTAAAGAATGGCCCATATGTAATAACTTAATACAATAAAAACTTTTTATAAATATTTATTTAGTATAAATTATTGACTCACGAATCATTTATGCATTCGATTAATATGTTTATTTAAAGAATGGCCCATATGTAATAACTTAATACAATAAAACGTTTTTATAAATATTTATTTAGTATGTATTTCTGACTCCTGAATAATTTATGCATTCTTTTATTTAAAGAATGGACCATAATTAATAATTTAATGCAATAACAAATTTTTATAAACATTTATTTAGTACGAATTTCTGACTCATGAATCATTTTTTGTATTCTTTTATTTAAAGTATGGGCCATGATTAATAATTTAAAACAATAAAAAATTTTTTATAAATATTTATTTAGTATAAATTATTGACTCTGAATCATTTATGCATTCGATTAATGCGTTTTATTTAAAGTATGGACCATGATTAATAATTTAATACAATAAATCTTTTTTATAAATATTTCTTTAGTATGTATTTCTGACCTCTGAATCATTTATGCATTCGTTTATTTAAAGAATGGACCATAATTAATAATTTAATACAATAACAAATTTTTATAAATATTTATTTAATATGAATTTCTGACTCATGAATCCTTTATGCCTTCGGCTAATATGTTTATTTAAAGAATGGGCCATATGTAATAATTTAATACAATAAATTTTTTTATAAATATTTATTTAGTATGAATTTCTGACTCATGAATCCTTTATGCATTCGATTATTTAAAGAATGGAAAATAATTAATAATTTAATACAATAAAAAATTATAAATATTTATTTAGTATGAATTTCTGACTCATGAATCCTTTATGTATTCGATTATTTAAAGAATGGGAAATAATTAATAATTTAATACAATAAAAAAAATTATAAATATTTATTTAGTATGAATTTCTGACTCATGAATCCTTTATGCATTCGATTATTTAAAGAATGGGAAATAATTAATAATTTAATACAATAAAAAAAATTATAAATATTTATTTAGTATGAATTTCTGACTCATGAATCCTTTATGTATTCGAAATAATTAATAATTTAATACAATTATTTAAAGATTAATGGGAAATAATTAATAATTTAATACAATAAAAAAAAATTATAAATATTTAGTTAGTATGAATTTATGACTCATGAATTATTTATACATTTGATTAATGCGTTTATTTAAAAGATGAGTCATAATTAATAATTTAATAGAATTAAAAATTTTTATAATTATTATTAATAATTATTATTAGTTTAATTATTATGAATATCTGACTCATGGATCATTTATGCATTCGATTAATACATTTATTTAAAGAATGATACATAATTATTAATTTAGTACAATAAAAAATAAATTAAAATATAAACATATTTAATGCTAACGAATATTTGAGAAAATAATAAAATTTTTATAAAAAAAAAAATGACTAAAATTAGTTATTAAATAAAAGAAAAGGCTTTTTTTTTATGACGAGGTTAATATATTTTTCGAATTTTATCTTTAAACATAACAGATATATATTATTTTAAATAAATGCAATTGAAATTCATTACATTTAAAGAAACACATAGCATTGATGTCTTAATAAGTACTTGTTGATAAAAAATAAATAGGCCAAATGACTTCGTCTAAAATTAGCGATATGACATGACATTTCTCATTGTCACTAATTTTAGGTGAGTCACTTTTTGTGAACGGTTTAAGCAATGTGTTGACATGTCTGCATTCGTTCGTCACATTGAACGAATGCGTTTAATGATAAACTCGATCGCATACTTTTATTCGCTTCATATTTTTCAAACAATCTATTTTAAAATTTATTTCCTACTAAAAATGGAAAATAATTTCTTGAATATTAGCATTAAAGATGTAATTAGCTTTGTACTGAAAACAAACCAGCTTCTAATCTGACAGACATGGCAACAGAATTAATTATCAAAAGTAAGTTTATCAAAATCTATTCTTTTAAATTTTAATAAAAATGAAAAGTAGTTATATTATTAATTTCGATACCTGACAATAAAAGGGTGTTTGTTTTTCAATGTGAACTTTATGAAATGATTTTTTGTAAGAGCTTTTCATTAATTTTCAAATTTGATGTGAAAAAGAATTAAGGGATGATTTATTTATTTATAGAAATGAATTTTTATATGAAGTTATTACATGTATATGTTATATGTAACATAACATACATACTTTATAGTGCAGCATACTTTAAAAATTTGTGCTCACAACTCGATAACAATAGATTTTATTATTTTTTTAAAAGTCTATGATTACTAGAAAGGAAATATTTGAAAAGAATTGTTGAAAAAAAAAAAATGTTAATTCTCCAATTTTGTTGATTCTTCAACTTCATTATTAATTTGTTAAATAAATAATAATAGAATTTATTGGTTTGCAATCAGCTCCATCAATAGCTGCTTTTTTTCGGGACGATTCTTAGGGATGTTAACGTCATGTATTTGTAAATTTAGTAAACTCATACCAAGTATCATATCATATACCCATTATTCATCATATCATATACCCATTATTCATCATATCATATTACACCCATTATTCATCATATCATATTCATCATATACTCATACTATATGACTGTGTTTGGGGTCTAATGGATGAGTGGCTAATTCTCTGAAGATCAGTACCGCAGGGCTCAGATTCATATCCTGGCAGTGTCATGGATGTTTGTAGGGGTTCGAAATCCACTTTAAATCGTAGGTCTCGGTCTAATAGGATCGTAGAGCGTTGCAGTGGTAATGTTACACGGGTACGTAGCCTATCTTCAAGCTAAACGTGCCCCAGCGGTGCAGCCCTTGCTTATGGAATAAGATAATTGCCTGTGTATTGTCAGTTGCATTAGAACAACAAATATATTTATTATTTTATATGTGTGTGTGTGTGCATAGGTTAGAAATTGAATTAAAAAAGCAAAATGTTGTCGTTTTTTATGCTGTTGTTTGTTATGTTGTGTAAATGTTTTTTTTAAACATATTATTCTTTGATAAAAATACGAGCTATTTTATTGCATGTTTTTCATTCAATCTTGTTTTTCGACTAATTCTTTTAACAGAACATTTATATAACATATACATAACAGAAATATTTTTTTTCTTTTTGTAAACAACTATGTTATACATGAATCTATGAACCCTTTTCTTCAAAGATTGATATCTTGTGTTTTTAATACCTAATAAAAAATTGTTATAATTCTCACAGATATAAAGGATAAATTAAATATTAGTTTAACAATATTTAAGTCGTAAATATCGTTTTTAAGGAAAAATTTTTTATCATTTTTAAATATGCCATGTTTTATTGCAAAGTTATCATTACTGACTTATCCTGATTTCTAAACATAAATAACTTTTAGCATAAAATAATCAGACGAAAAAATTTACACAAAATTTTGTGTTTGATAACACATGGAGAAAAAATGCTTTTTAGTATAATGTTATACGAATTTTTTTTCTGGCTTATCAAACGTAGGTTTTTCATATGTACGTACAAAAGTACTTTTAAAAGTACGTTTTAAACGTACTTTTAAACAGTGTATACAAATAGGAATTAACAATTTTTTTTTTTTTTTTTATCAAGCGTGGGTTTTCCAAGTTCAATACGGTCTATACAAAAATGACTTAGCATTTTTTTTTTGTTTTATAAACACAGAATTCATAGGATGACAAAAAAAAAACGCAGAAACTTGCTTTAAAGTAAATAACTTCTTCTTCTTCAATGGCGCAACAGCCTCATGGTGGGCCAAGACCGTCTGTCTACTGGAAGATTACGAGACATGTGATGTGTTTCTTTTAAGAGGTAGGGTTGTCCATCCTACGCTCTACAGTCATTTTAGACCGGGACCTACTGTTTAAAGTGGATAACGAACCACTACAAACATCCATGACACCACTGGGATTCGAACCCGAAACCCAGGACACTGAGCGCCAGAGAGCTAGTCACTGGTCTCGGCCACTAAGGTCGGCCATCAGTTTTATAGCAATTGTCACAAAGATTTAATATACCCTCACCATAAATCATGCCTGCCTAATATTTTAACTGCCGCGGTCAAAATTTAAAAAATTTCTTCGACATACATGTAAAAATATACTAATTTAACAATAATAGCTTAATTGTTAAGATATAACAGATAGTAATTAATGTTAATTTAGAATATTCTCTGGAACTAATAAGAAAAAAAAAAAAAGTCATAGCATTACAGTTTTTTGTAGCATAGTAGTTTTTGTAGCATAGTAGAAAGTGTAAATTAGTTAATAAATAATACAAGAATACATAATTTAATGATAATTTTACAAAAAAAAAAAAAAACAACTTTTAATGGTAATTATAATGCAAAAAAAAATTGTCCACAAAAATAAGAAATTTCTTATATGATAGAAATAGTAAGAAGATATTAGTTATTAAAAAAAAAGAAAGCATTTAACGATTAATTTTACAAAAAAAAAAAAAAACATTTAAGTTAATTATTGTTGATAAAATTTTTTTTAACCATAATTATAATGTAACATTGATTCCGTCCATGATTTTCATAATTACAAAAATAAGAAATTTCTTATAAAATGAATACAGTAAATGTAGATTAGTTATTAATAAAATACATCATTTAGCTATAATTTAAAAAAAGCATTTAACAATAATTTAACAAAAAAAAAAAAAAAAAAAAAAAAAAAAAAAAAGAAAGCATTTAATGATAATTTTACAAAAAGGAAATATTTAACGATAATTTTGCAAAAAGAAAATATGCAAAATGATAATTTTAAAAAAAAAAAAAATATGATGGTTTTGCAAAGTTTTAAAATCGTTTAACGATAATTAAAATGTAAAATTTAATAAAAATTATTCAGTAAAAAAAAGATTGACAGACAGAAAACAGACAGAAAAATTGTAACGGACTGTTCACAGTAATTGATTAACACTTTTTTTTTTATTCATCAGAAGTGTAAGAATTAGAATTTTAATCAGAATAGAAGAAATATTTTACAAAAATAAAAAATAGCAAGCAAATAATTAAGCATTCATTATTTTAGCTAATATAAATAGAGACGATTTTTGAAAAACGGTTTTTTAAAAAATCGCAACTCTTTTCAATCGCAACTTTCACAATTTTTTTTTTTTTTCAATTCCTTCTACTAGCTCACGCTCTCCCTATATATATTTTGTTCAAATTTTCAATCGTTCATAAAATACTTTTTATTCATCCGCTCCAGTTCAAATACATTTCTTTTGAACTTGTAGTGGATGACACTTGATGTTAATACAGTTTTTTTTCAAATATTAATTCAGTAATTAAATTTAATTCATTAGTTTTAGTTTGTTTTTAGATTTAAGTTGCATATATGTACCCATAGATGGCGCCAGATAAACTTAAAAAATGAATGAAAATTATGTATAAAGGATTTTCTGCAATAGAGTGAAAAAAAGTAGGAATTCAACTTAAATGAGTAGGAATTTTTTTTTTATATTACTTGATTTTTAACAGTGGATCCCCCAACCGGTTCCAAGTGATAACAGTGGGGTGTGAAAACGATGCCTTCGAACCGGAAGAAAAACTGACCTACCCACCTCCAAATCGGATGGGACAGCACACCAGGCTCAGCGTGCCGGACTTTTTGGCAGCCGTCGCTCCAGGACGTAAGAGATCTTCGTCATATAATGTACCAGATAACCTTGAAAGTAAGCCACAGTCTTGTAAAATTATTTGTTATTAATGTATCAAGTTAAGATTTAGTTCACCTGTATCACTGTTGTATATCGGCTATAACTGATGAATTAGATCTCTTTCAAAATTTAAATTTATAGACGTAAGTTTACAAATTACAGTCCTTCAGAAATGTTTCAACAAATTTATTTATTATATAAACACAATTCATGATTAAATATATATGCATAAGTATATATACTTATGTGATTTGACATTGGAATACTGATTAAGACTCGTTAGTCATCATTCCATTTCAATAGGCATTTTAAGTAGTTTAAGCAAAAAATTGAATTTCTGAACCATAATAATTTGAATACCAAAATTTTGCATTAAAAAAGTTGTATACATATAACTAATAAAATGTATTGTTTTAGTTTAATAATAAAAAAAAAGAATTAGAAGATGACGACGACGATTTGCCAGATTGACGGAGAACCTTGCTTGCCTAGCAACCTCTATCTCCTGCTTTGTGAATGATTAGATAGGAGTTTCTTAGCGTTAAACCCATTGATTAGATAGAAAAAGATATATATATATATTAATTATTAAGTTATTTAAAAAAAAAGATTTAGAGGGAAGTTTCATAATTGAAGACAGAGAGCATAAGTTTCTAAATGCGGCAGAAGTATATGGGTAGCTTAGAGGCAAACTTGTTCCTTTCTTGTGAAAGGGTGACCTTGAGCAGCCTAACTTTTTTTCATTATCAAGGAAGATACAGGGCTAACTAGCAAGGCATAGAGGTTATTTTTTTCCTCTTTTCAAGAAAGGCATAAAGGCATACTTATTCCTTTAATCATAGAAAGCATGAATGGTAGTTTGTTTTTCTTGTCGAGAGCGGTATAGATCCGAAATTGCTTTGATTGTCAAGGAAGACACAGAGGCTAACTCACTTTCATTGTCAAATGAAACTTGTTTTTATTGCCAAGGAACTAACTTGTTTTTATTGTCAAGGAACTAACTTGTTTTAACTAACTCCCTAACTTGTTTTTATTGTCAAGGAAATCATAGAGGCTAACTTGTTTTGTCAAAAAGCCACAGGCGCTAATTTATTTCCTTTATCAAGAAAGGAATAGAATCTAATTTATTTCCCATGTCAAGGCAAGTATAGAAGTTAATTTATTTCTCTTGTCAATGGAGACAATGACAAACATGTTTCTTCTTTCAAAGGAGACAAAGACAAACTTGTCTTTCTTGTCAATTGTCTCGTATTGTTTCTCTTGTCGAGGGAAGCCCATAGGCGAACATATTTAATTCCTTTATTTTCTAATCGTATCACTTTTTCCCTTAGCAAATGTGTCAAGAAAGACGAGTCGTGCCAACTCCGTCTTCTCAGAAATCTTCAAAGATTCCGACCTCCACCTGGTGGACTACGACTCGGAGGCTGCTCCCCGACTCGAGAGCTACAGGAACTCCCTCACCCACCACGAATACATGACCAGACCCACCTTAGAAGCCCTGCACGAGTCGCAGCAAGTAGGTCCCACTCTGAATTTCTTATTACTATACAAATAGATGACATAAGACCTTGGCCACTGACCATCACAATATGTATACTGAATTATATAACTGGGGTTATTTTGTTGCAGATACTAGCCTTTTACTAACAAACTGGTAGTTGTCTATTCAAACTCGTTAGTGAAATAGGCAAGGCATGAATATTTTGCAATAGACTTAAAAACGTCCACCTTCATTCCAATCAAACTTTTTCAAGCTATAACGTCTCGGCCTATAACGGCATGGCTTCAAGAACAGTGTTATTTTCAGGTTCATAGGAACATTTTAAAATTTATGTACAAACATTATATATATGTATACAAAACTCTATTTATAACTATAATTATTTATATTATTAATTATATGAAAATTAAGGATGTAAATTAGGTACACACGTGCAGTTCACTTCAAGTTCAGAGATTTTCAGAGTTCTCGAGACTACGACGAATCTAAACAACTGGTCTGCGGCAGACCTTAATTATCACACGGCGTTATTCACGAAACAACAAGAGGCCACTTTGAAAACAGACGAAATGAACATATTTTTGTTACGTTCATTAATGAAAAACAAAAGGTCGAAAAAATACAACATAGATTTTCCCCGTTTTGTTATAGTAACGCTAGTGTTTAATTTTCAAGCATCATTCGTCACTGCACATGCATTTATTCGATTTTAGATGTTAAACCAGCAAATTAAAATTCAGCAAGTATCTCTATGTTAAAAGTCTCTCATATTTAAAGAGTTTGAAAATAACCTTGTAATGTTAGAGCCATACAACTCCAACATCCCACAGAGCAGAAACAAAACATGTTAATAAACATGTGCAGAAAGTCTCAGGTTCAAATCCACAGTTAATGTTTTTAAAAACTTGATTAGATTAACGTGTGTCATTGTTTAGTATTGAATGTCAGACTACTTGGTATTAGATTGCAAATGTCCCTCCGAAATGATCGTATTGAAATTGCGATGGATAAGATCGAGAGTTCATAATTATAACTCCCACTCCCCTCCCCATGGACCTTCCTCACTCGGTTTTTACTGCAAATTTTAGACTTTTGACTGAACATGACTTTTTAAAAGAACACCTTGGCCGTATCAGCGTGGCCAATATTCTTGTCTGTGTCCTGTGTTCTTCTGGCCCTTTTATGGATTTTACATATTTGACAATCTGCCCTGCGCTCTCTTTTATGAACTGTTCTCTAGACAATTTTTATAAGAAGGTTCGTTTTTATTGGGCTGCCAGAGGGCCCATGGCCGATATGGCCTCCGCTCTGACGTAGGAAAAAAAAAAACTTTGGTAAAAATTTGGTATGAGTTTTCTAAATTTACAAATATATGACGTCAATACACCTAAACATAGTCCTGAAAGCAATGTCATCCCCTCATCACCCATCTGTGGAATGTTGTATTTAAGTATATATATATATTTAAGTATGTATATTTAAGTATATATATATTATATATATTTAATATATATATGTTTAAATATATACACAGTCCAGTCACATTAATGTGACCACCTGTCAAAAAGCCAGAATAACCACCTTTCGCAGAGCGGACAGCTGCGAGACGTGCAGCAAGAGAGTCAATTAGGTTTCTGAAGGTGTTCACTGGGATGTTGAGCCATGCCGACTCCAGTGCCGTGGCCAGCTGCGCTAGATTATGCGTTGGGTTTAAATCCGGTGAGTTTGCTGGACAGGGGGTACGGTAAACTCATCCTGGTGCTCTTCGAACCACGCACATACATCACGAGCTGTATGACACCTCGCATTGTCCTGCTGGTAGATGCCATCATTCTGAGGAAAAATAATTCGCATGTAGGGGTGGACATGGTCAGCAAGGACAGATGCGTATTTGTGCTGATCCATCGTGTCTTCCACAATGATGAGTGCACCCAGTGAATGCCAGGAAAACATTCCCCAAACCATAATGCTCCCTCCTCCAGCTTGGATCCTTCCGGCAATTGTTGCAGCGTGTTTGCTTTTCAGACGTTTCAGGCCGTATACGCCAACGTCCATCTGTCCAATGGAGCATAAACGCCCGTCCAATATAAACGCCAACGTCCATCTGTCCGATGGAGCATAAAACGTGATTTGTCGGAAAAAGCCACCTGTCGCCCCTCTGTGGACGTCCAGTTTCGGTACTGGCATGCTAATTCCAGCCTTCGTCGCCGATGAATAGCAGCCAGCATAGGTTCATTAACCAGGCGTCTGCTGTGGAGGCCCATGCGCAGCAACGTTCGCTGAATCGTTGTTGAGGATACACTCTTGGTAACTGCTTGGTTCCATCTGGGCGGTCAGTTACTCAACAGTGGCATGTCTATTTCTCGAATGCATCTCCGTAGCCTTCGTTCGCCTCTGTCATCTATAGCCCATGGTGCACCACATGTGCCACGCCGCTGATTTTGGATAGTGCCATTTTGCCACGCACGGTATACTTTTACCACGGCGGCACGCGAACAGTTCACAAAATTAGCTGTTTCCGAAATGCTTCCACCCTTGGCCGAAAGCCAATAATCATGCCCTTTTGGACGTCGGATAAATCGCTACGTTTTTGCATTACGCCAACGAATGAAATGCTTTCCGATGCCCTAAGACATCCTTTATATACACTCCACTGCAATGCGCTGCCACCTGCCTTTTGTGATTGGTTATTTCACGTTGGCGTTGAAAGTAGGTGGTGGTCACATTAATGTTACTGGACTGTGTATATTTAAGTATATATATAGTTATTCTGTACATGTGTCACTGAACTCCTCCAAAAAGGCTGAACTAATTTTCATGAAATTTTGTGTGTGTGTTTGCATGGATCCCTGGGTGGTTTAGATTTACAATTGACTCAATAGGTGGTGCTTCAATCGATATAATTCTTCTGTACATGTGTTTTTCACGGAACTCCTCCTGTACGGCTGGACCGATTTTGATGAAATTTTTTTGTGTGTTTGACAAAGCATGGAGAATGTTTTTATGCTGTCCTCTTTGTTGTATGTCGCCACCAGAGGGTGCTGCAGTCTATCAACTTCTATACCATTAAACCCATTGCTTTGAAAATTGGTAATAATATGTATGGAAAAAAAGGTTCGCTCTATTCTTAATGCTACTTGCCACCAGAGGGTGATGCAGCATTTCATCTTATAAACCATTCAAACGATATCCATGAAAATGAGTATGCACCTATATTGGAACATGAAGAACATATTCGCTATGTATAATTTTCTACAATGCTTTTTTTTTTGGCAGGACAACGTATGCCGGATTCTACTAATATATTCTGCGTGTGTGTGCAGGAGTGCGTATATGTATGATTTCTATTTTTCTATCGGATTCTCATCTATTCCTGGTTCCTTAACAATGTTATATCTACCACTTTAACGACCATTGGAACAATAACATTTCTGGTATTGTTAATTAAAAATCCTTTCCTTTGTTATATTATACCACAGGCATCCATGGTATTTAATTAAAATTCATAAGCTCTTGCCAAATCTGCATCAATATATAGCCCTAAACCAGCTGTCATAAATTTACTTTCAGGAATGCCGTCCTGTTCTTACGACAGGTAGAGGGGAAAATACAGGAGCTGTCAAGTTCGGCTGGATCAAAGGAGTTTATGTAAGTATTTATTTTTTGTGTGATGCTCAAACTGCTGTCATCATGCGTTACCTTAATCTATTACCTAAATCTACTATTTGAATTTACTTCTCAATCTCAAAAGGCTATTCTGAATCCAGAAAGATCGATATCATACAGCTTTAAAATGTTGTTTTCGAACGCCAGGTAATTTGTCGTAGATTTAGCAGTATGCAAGTTGCACTACTGACAGTCTGTTATATTGCACTCAGTTTTGCTATCACAATTTTGAACAAGCATCTCGATATCCTCTTCAATGACAAAAGAAAGACGATTCCGGCATACAGATTTATTATTAGCATCCCCTGCATACACACAGGAGCATTCGGTTCGGCTTCTCCTCTGAATTTCTGAATCTGGCATCAACCAGTTTTAAATTCCAGCTTGCTATAAGGAATAATGTTTGCCATTTATACCAGTGGCTTTAAGCATCTTTGATTCATAGTTCCTTTTCAAATTTAAACACGTCCTTCAACTCCCACCATTGATGTACAAGGAAAAAAAAATTGAAAACCTCATAGTCCGAAATCTGTGTTTTATTAACTATTGAACATAATTGAGGATCATTAGATTTGATATTGACTAAAATTCTTCCCAAAGAACTTCCTGATTCCATAACTACCTTTTTAATAAAGCCTTAATACACTTATCCAAAGCGGAAAGGAGTCATCAAATCCAGGAACGAGGGCACAGTTAAATTTCAAGCTCCAGATATATGGAATACCGTTCAACTTCAAATCATATGTTTGATTCAGGATATATGCATTCCAAACATCGATATACATACATATGCGATACTCTTTACCCCAACATAACTACCGAGGGTAACCGCGGGATGTTCCCTAGATTATAATGCTAATGGGATTCATTTCAATTATTTGTTAGTTGTGATGCTTAAGTTAAATTTTCTGCGTACTATGCTTGTCATTCAGCTTTACATAGCAAGTCAATAAAACCGAGTTATTATCATTCTGTGTTTTTTTATCCAACCTATTACAGCAACAATAAGCTATTCGTTGTCGCGGGCCTGATTGATCATAGTGGTGGGCCAGATTTGGCCCGCGAGCCAAAGTTTGGTGACCCCTGAATTAGAGCATGGTGATACAGTTGCAGTTAAAACTTATAATACAGTTTTATTAGAGCATGCGTTTACAGTTGAAGTTATAGTATACAGTTGAATTAGAACATGGGGTTACAGTTGAAATTGAATCATAGAATATAGTTGAATTAGAGCATGCGGGTATAATTGAAGTATGGAATACGGTTCAATTAGAGATGAGAGTACAGTTGAAATTGAAACATGGAATACCGTTCAATTAGAGCATGGTGATACAGTTGCAGTTAAAGCACAGAATAGAGTTCCATTAGAGCATGAGGGTACAGTTGCAGTTAAAGCATAGAATAAAGTTCCAATAGAGCATGAGGGTACAGTTGAAGTTGAAGCATGGAATACCGTTCAATTAGAGCATGCGGATACACTTGAAGTTAAAGCCACGATTAGTGGCTATAGTAGGCCACGAATGAGATGGCATAAATATATCAGAAACGAAAACAACTGTTTGGTTAGTTTAAAAGTAGTAAGTGCTGGAAAATTATTAAATCGAATTGACGGTGAGTAAAAGAACGTCAATTTTTGATTTTTTTTTACAGATACGATGTCTTCTAAATATATGGGGCGTCATGTTATTTCTCCGCATGGGATGGATGACCGGACAATGTGGAATTAGTAAGAAATTGCTTAATTGTTTCTAATTTAATAGATTTTCAATAAACTTAATAAAATGTACTTGCAACGTACTTGCATTACTATTTTAGATCATAAAATTATAGTGAAAACTATTCACTACGGTTGGCTTGATCTTTATCAGTTGGTAGGCAGCCACTAATTGCACAAATTACAGAAACCTACAAAACATAAAACGTGTTTTGCAGTCCATTAATCACCACTTGAAAGTAATGGCTTTTCACGTTTTTAAATGCCACATTAGCATTCACTGTTAAGGGATCTAGAGATTTGTAGCTCTTTTAATCAGAGTCGTTGGAAGCTGAATGTTACATAAATATATATTTATTTCCAGTATAACTGCTTGGCAACTTTCTTTCACGATTCAATCTGTTGCTTTAAGACCTACCACCTCGATTCTTGGGAGTTACGTAACCAGTTTTTAAGAATTTCTTCGCTAATTTGTTTTTTTAATTGATTTATATCTTGATTTGAATTTCTTTTTTAAATTTAATATCAAAGAGGAAAACAATTCGAGTTGTGAAATAATATTCTATTGTAAACTTACATTCTTGTAATGGCAGTGACAGCATGAAAAAATGGCGTATACCTTCCTAAATTCACATGTTTGCAGAATTAAAATAAATGCTGTAGTTTGAATATACCGCTGTGTCCAAAAGTAAAACCAATTTTCAATTTAATATTCCCGGGGCTTATGGACAATTTTTTTCTTTCTTAGGTTGCTGGCACTATCCTTGACAACTGTGGGAAATTTGACGTCAAAATATTCATTAGTGTTTGAGTTACGCTTGGCTTAGTGAGACGACCGACCGATACCGACGATTTTTGAAATGTCTGAATGATTTGAGCAAAGACTTTGCATTAATTTTTTTGCGGAAAAGTATAGAATGTTGCAGAAGGCATTCGGTGAGCATTTCTATATCGGAAAAAATCTTTAGTGGTGTAAACAGTTCAAAGAAGACACAGAACGCGTTGAAGACGTCTGGTCGACCCTCAACCTCAACCTCAACCGACGAAGCTCACATCCAAAAAATATACAATTTGGTGTTTGCAAACCGTCGATTTACAATTAGGGACCTTGCTGAGGACGTCAGAATTTCAAAAGGATCGGCCAATTCCATTTTGGGCCTCAAACGCGTCAAATCTAGATTGGTACCGAAAACACTGAATGCTCCAACTCACACTCCATTGATTATTCGTGACTTTTCTCCAAAAATGAATCCCATATCGTTCCACAATCACAGGATTCACTTATTTCAGCATCATGCGGCTATTCTCTTCACTCAAAAGACCACTCCGGGAACACCGTTTTGAGTCGATTGAAGAGATTCAACGTGAATCGCCGCGTGCCTTGAAGGCCATCCCTGCCGATGACTTTTTAGCACGCATTGATAATTGGAAAAAAAGTTGGCATAAGAGCATTGTGTCCGGAGGGGATTACTCTGAAGGCGATGAAATAAATTTGGAAGAATAAATGAAGAGTTTTTTAAAAAAAATAATGATTGGTCTTACTTTTTTTGTGCCCAGTAGTATGACATTATCTATAGAACATGAATTAAAATATAGGTTCACTCGTAATAAAAGTGCGTACTTTCTTTTGTTAAACAGTTAATAATAAATTCATACTTAGTAGTAAATTCCTTAGTAGTATATACATCGACTTTTGGTTCATTAGGTACGTAATTATAAAATTTTGTAACATTCGGAAGGTCTTTTTTTTTCGCTCATTAAATTCTATCTAAAGAAACAGATAGGTAGGCGTTATAAAATTCACCCTTGTAAAAATGACAACGTAGATTACGCTGATGTAAAAATTGGTAACATATCACTGAAAATCGTTGAAAGAATGTCATTTTTTTTAAGTGAAGGATATTCTTCCACAATTGAAAAGGTTATCTATCTTAATTTTGGAAAAAATGAGAATTCACGATGAGCTGTGAAATTCCGCAAATATTTTCATAATTGGTAAAATATTTGTGTTACTTTTTGAGATTTATTTATTACTCCTGCCAGCTAGTCAACTGAAAGCTATAAACATCTGGTTTAAAAACAATAACGGACGAATCGATTTCTTGTTAGGGGTGTTGGTCAGACACCAGCGGAGGATAAAAGTTTGAAAGGAAAAGTATTATATAAAAGTACATATAAAATATAATATATTATATATTTACGTTTATACATATATATATTTATAAAAGCATATATATACTTTTTATAAAAGCATATATATATTTATAAAAGCATATATATATTTATATTTACGTTTATACTTTTATATATAGTTGCATTAGTATATATATTACTTTTAAATATACTAAAAGTATATAGTATATATATATATTGTCACTACGCCACGCAAATCGTGTTTCTTTCTTTGGTGGTTCACTTTTTTCTGGTTAGCCGCAGCCACTGTCTGGCTCGGTTTGATAAATCCATTCAAACATTTATGGAATCTTCATTTATTTGATAGCGTATTTACAAAGATGTCGTCTACTGCTAGTGTCACCGTCATTCATCCACTTTGCAAAGCTAAACTGGAAGAAGAATGTTCTTTTTAGAATAAACAACGAGTCGCAGTTTCACAAAGCTGGTCTCCACGGCAACAGCCGGCCCTCTATCAAATAGCTTAACCGACAGCTTTTTCCCACGGCAACAGCGCAAGGGAAAGAATCGGTTCCAAACGATTTCTATAAAAACTAATCACGTGACGTCTGCAGGTGGCGCAAACTAAAGGGGTGGTCATAATGTTTTGGCTCAATATATATTGTGTATATATATATAATCGAATGCGTAATATCGAATATGTAATATATATATATGTTCGAATCCCGGCTGTGCCATGGATTATTGTAGTGGCTCGGAATCCCCTTTGAACCATAGGTCCCGATCTAATATGACTGTAGAGAGTAGAGCTGACAATCCTACCCCTTAAAAAGAAAATATCGTTTTGAAATCTGCAAGTAGGCAGATGACCTGCTCCCGTCTCCCCATGGGGCATTTGCACCAATGAAGTAGTAGAAGCACTTAGTTAAATAAATGCATGACTTGAGAAGAAGAAATTTCGAAATTTTTAGAATCGCTTCGTGACATTTTTACGTTTTCTAAATAAATGCGCGCAAGGAAAAGAAGCCAAGGGGCTATACAGCGCCACCTATAGTACGAAAAAGAGAATGTAGATGTTGCTCCAACTTTATGTTCATTTAGAATAGGGAACGTACTGTATTTTATTACTACTCGATGGTGTTAACATGCGTTATAATTATCCTTCAGGAAACGGACGGAACTTTTATTACAACCAGATGAAATGAACTTGATGATATTTTCATATTCAAACTCTTTTTCACTCGGTGATACTAGGTTTTGATGATATTATACGTTTTTATTAGATGCAATTATCAATCTATTCTTTGACATGCTTTATTTTAATAAAAATTTACAATATTTTATAAATTTATGAATAAAAAGACAAGATCCTTCAGAAACGGAGACAGCTCATCTCGTTGAAGCAAGTCGGTGATAATTCGGACACTTTCGGCTTTATTGTTGCGGCTGAGTTCGTGGGGGATCCATCCAGCCTATTTCCATACCTTTCCAAGCTTTTTGAGACGCCGAACGATGGTTGAATGGTCCATATTGATGTTGTCGGAAAGCATTCGAGTTATTTAGCTTTTGTTCCCTTCCACGTTCCCTATGTAAACTATTTGTCATTATAAATAACAACAGATGGCGCCACGAACAAGAGACTCTTCCATAAGTCCTCCTCCTGTAACTCCATATAAGGCTATTGTCTTATACGGGGATTCTAATGTAAGAGCAAGGGGATGCTGATGGCGGGCGGTTGCTCGAATAAGCATTTTGGAATGTGAATAAATATTTTATAAACATCAACTGAAAGTGTATTAATTTATGAGAACAGGAAAAGAAGATAACACCTGGACGTCGAAATTCGACGGTCGACCTTTTCCTGGCTTATCTTCCAAGCTACTGTCGCCTGATTTGTAACGGGCAAACCATTCGCTGCACCGACTTTCGCTGATTGTGCCCTTATTGAAAAGTTCATTGAAATTGCGAAATGACTGCGCTGCTTTCCATCCTTTTCTCAAAGCGGTATAGCATGATACGATGAATATGAGTATGATCATCGACATGCATTTTTATAACCTAAAAGTAGAAGGATATTTTCATTCATAAATTTATAAAATATTGTGACATTTTTATTAAAATATAGCACGTCAAAGAAACGCCTGATATTTATGCACCAACCTAGTAAATAGAATATTAATTATCAATTTGTTTTAATTCATCTAATATTACTACCCCGACTTACGAGAAGTTATTGTTTTGTCTTGACGTGACGGTACTTTGAGTGTGCAGCATTCAAGTTGTCAAGTCTTCGTCCCCTTCCACGGCTGCCAAAAGTGCCTGGTCGTCGAAATCCGATGGTCGGCCTCTTCCTGCCTTATCTTCCAAGCTTGTGTCGCCAGATTTGAAACGGGCAAGGTATTCCCTCATCGACTTTCGCTGATTGTGCTATCACCGTTGAGACCACGAAATGACTATACTGCTTCCCATCCTTTCTCAAAGTGTGTTCTCGTCATTAGCACTGATTATCGACTGCATCTAGTGGACTGTATCACACTAACACTAACACAATAAATACTTACAATTTATAAAATATTGTAACGTTTTATTTACATGACAGTCACAGCCACTCGCAGCCGTGCTGTTCTCTTGAAGATCTGGCACTACACTGACTCAGACTCCGGACTTATGCGCTGCAGGCGCATGTGTACACACACTTTTCCGCCTCTAGGGATATCCTTGCGCATAGGCGCGAACAAAGTGGATACAGAGTTTGAACGAGCATAATACGACGAATATGAGTTTGATTATCGACACGCAATGCGATAATTGTTTATTTTTATAAGCTAAAAGTAGCAGGATATTTTCATTCATAAATTTATAAAATACTGTAAATTTTTATTAAAATATAGCTCGTCAAATAAACGCCTGATAATTATGCACCATCTCAATATATTATATTCATGATTATAGGGGCTGAATGGCCGAGTGGCTAGCGCTCTGGCTTTCGGTACAACAGGTATCGGGTTCAAATCTCGGCGTTGCCATGGGTGTTTGCAGTGGTTCGGAATCCACTTTAAACCGTAGGTCTCGGTCTAATAGGATCGTAGAGCGTTGCGGGGGCAGTTTGTTACTCCGCGTCCGTGATTTACCATCAAGTTACACGCGCCCCCTGGGTAATTCAAAGTGAGTAACATCTGTGCAGCCCTTATGGCATAAAAGATCACGGTCGTTTATTTGCCAGCTTCATTAGATTCCTTCAACTTTTCACAAAAAAAATATTCATTATTATATAAATTGTTCTATTTCTATTCCTACAGTTCTAGCCATTGTGATCGTCTTATTGTCCACTGTCGTGACTGTCATTACAACGTTGTCCATGTCCGCCATTTGTACAAACGGCGATGTTAAAGGAGGTAAGTGTTCTCTTGTAAAAAAAAACGATTTATAATCTCTTAGAGATGTTTTCCTTGCAGTGACAATGCCAACTAATGTCGCCAAACATAATAGCCGTGAAAGAATCTATACTTTCCTGTTAGTGCAGTTGTGCCGAATTATTATGATGCCACATTTAACGATGGCAATTTTCAATAAATTAAATTATTTTTATTTATTTTTTGCATTAAGCAACATCTATTTATTTACGCGAAATTACAGGTATAAATGAGTAAAAGCAAATGGCATAAAAATGGCATAAGTTCTTCATTCGTCAGTTACTGTAGCATAGAAAGCATTGTGTTGTCGCAGATATATGTTGCATATTTCCCACAGGAAGCGTTGCAGCATTTCTTTCCCGGGAGAAAGGAATGCATATTCTTTAATAAGTACATAATAACAGCCTCTCTCTGAAATTTGATTGCAGACAAGCTGTATTGTGGATATTTATAATACATGCAATTAGTGTTTTGTACTAATGAGAGCAACCTGTCACTCAAATCTGATAGCAGATACCTTGGACAATGAGACCTCATGAAATTAGCGAATGCATGTGCGTTCTTCACAGGTTGAAACAATTACGGATGGGATATGGACTACACCCTGAGTTGTAGCATCATGATGGGTGATAGACCATAGAGCCGAGAAAATGAGGGAAGCTGACCCCACCCGTTCTTGACGGATTTCCTTAAAAGGAGGATTTGGAGAAGAAAAATATGAAAGTTCTGCGACGAGTCGATAAGAAGTCTTTTTTTTCTGAAAGATATCCGTAAGTGTGATAATTTTACCCATTGTGGTTTCGTGAATCACGCCGTGTGATAATTAAGGTCTGCCGTAGACCAGGTGTTTAGATTTGTCGTAGACTCGAGAACTCTGAAAATCTCCAACCTCGGAGTGAGCTGAACTTTTGTATCTGATTTATGTCTTTTAACTTTCATTTCATTGTAGAGTTATGTATATGGAAATAAATAAATTTAAAGTCCTTGAACTTGAAAGTGGCCCTCTTCTTGAAGCCGTTATAGGTCTAATATAGGCCTAGGCGTTACAGTATTAATCAATGGGATGCTTTTATTATTCTTTTATCATCCAGAGTCCAATAACATAATTTTTTTTATCATTAACTAGTTAAAAATATTAGGACTCATGTACGGAGAGTGTTGTAGCCACTCTTCAAGAAACGAAATACTCTATTACTATTTTTTACAATGCTAACTATTGTGATCGTCTTGTCCACTGTTGTAACTATTATTACAACATTATCCCTGTCACAATGACAGTGTATCAGTATGTAAACATTTCTAATGGTAATCGAACGGTCTGATGGAAATTTTCTGGAATTTTTGTCATACAACACGAAACTATGATGCAGTTGCTAAAGTCTTTAAAAGTAGCTAAGAATCTCATATTTATCCATATCCGTCAGTGGGCTGTTAATGACATACATCAGTAGCCTACGATATACTTAAAAAGTAATAAACTAAGCATAGTTCTACCAGCTATTCATTGGAAAGCTAAACATCGGTTTAAAGGCGGGAAATGGACGAATCGATTACGTGTTGGGGTGTTAGGCAGACATGTTACTAAAAAGCAATTTTGGAATATTAAAGTATAGTAATTTTTGTGGAATTCTTTTCATTTATTTAATATTGTATCAATTAAAAGTTTAACTATTAAAAAAATTATATTTATTTTATTTAAACCCCTACTGAAACTAAATTAAAATTTTAAAAATACAGCCAAATTTGGCGATTTATTAAAAGAAGAAAGTTTAAAAGTTTTTGTAGAATTACTTTCATTTATTTATTTTGATATCGTATAATATAAAATTTTAACTATTAAAAATTAAAATTATTTTTATTTTATTTAAAGACCCTACGGAAATTAGCTAAATTAAAATATTAAAATACAGCCAAATTTGGCGATATTTTTAAGAAGAAAGTTTAGTAGTTTTTGTGGAATTCTTTTCATTGATTTATTTTTAATTTTGTTATAATTTAAAATTTTAACTATTAAAAATTAAAATTACTTTTATTGTATTTAAAACCCCACTGAAATTAGCTAAATTAAAATATTAAAAAATACAGCCAAATTTGGTGATATTTGTAAAGAAGAAAGTTTAGTAGTTTTTTTGGAATTAATTTCATTGATTTATTTTGATATCTGATAACTTAAAATTTTAACTATTAAAAATTAAAATTATTTTTTTATTGTATTTTAAACCCCCACCGAAATTAGCTAAATTAAAATATTAAAATACAGCCAAATTTGGCGATATTTTTAAAAAAGAAAGTTTAGTAGTTTTTTTTTTTTGGAATTATTTTCATTGATTTATTTTTGATATTGATAATTTAAAATTTTAACTATTAAAAATTAAAATTATTTTGTTGCATTTAAAACACTACAAACTAAATTAAAATATTTAAATACTAGTTTGGGTTGTTGGTTAAAATATTTAAATACTAGTTTTTAAATACAAATTTGGCTTCTTTTTATATATATCCATACAAAATCCTGTTATAAAAGTGATGTTTATGTCTTCAGGTGGGGCCTATTACCTGATTTCTCGCAGCTTGGGTCCAGAATTCGGTGGTGTAGTGGGGATTCTCCTGTTTCTCGCCAATGCCGTGTCTGGTGCTATGTACATCATTGGCGCTGGAGAAGCCATCAGGGACATACTAAACGTAATTGCAAGTCCTTTCTTGTTTCACTTATTTTTATTTCGATTAAATCCATACAACGCCATTGGGCTTAAACACATCAATAAAAATAAATACATTTGTTGTTGTTGAGATTTATGTATTTAATTAATACTATATTCCTGATTTGTTTTTCGGAACATTAATGCTACAAAATCTTATTGTATTCCAAAAGAAGCCTAATCATGTTTTTCAAGATACGACCAATCAAATGGAGAAGCTAGTGCTAGTTCTCCCATAGGATATTAGGCATTAACTTCTTGCTTTCTGAGTTTCTTGAATACGTTAAAATATACTTTTTTAAAATTTTTTTAATGGGTGATATTAATTAAAATTTTAATTCATAATTTAAATAATCAATTAATTAATAATAATTATAAAATTATAAAATTAATGGAATAATAATATTAAAATTAATTAATTAATTAAATTTAAATTTTATAATTTAAATAAAATTAATTAAATTATTTAAAAAATTAAAAATAAATTAATTAAAATTATGATTTTTAATTAAATTAAAAATTAAACAATTAAAAGTAATTAAATTTAGGTTTTAAATTAAAATTAAATAAATCAATTAAAAAGTTTAAATTTTATATTAATTAAAATTAAACATTCAATTCGCTCGGAGCCACAGGGTTCCAGTCCCGGTGGTGCCATGGATGATTGTAATGATTCGGAATCCACTTTAAACCGTAGGTCTGTTAACTACGACTACTACACCATATCACGTTACTGTGTCTAAAAAGCTGAGTTGCCCCTATACAGTTTGGGAATGATGTGGGTAAGAATCTGATTGGGCTCTGTGACGGTCTACAGTCATATGTGGCGGGACATAAGGCTTAAAGTGAATTCTGAACCACTACAAGCATCCTTTGGGACTGGAACCCAAATGCTGTGGTACCGAACGCTAAGAGCCTCAGGCATTGAGGCCTTTGTCTAATATGACTGTAATAGCATTGGGAGTAGGGCTGACAACCCTTGTAAAAAGAAAACATCTCCTAGTAATCTGTCAGTAGGCAGACGGCCTCGGCCTACCATGGGGTTGTTGCGCCAATAAAGAAGAATAAATATTAAATTATTTTAAAAATTATTTATTATTGAAATTATTTATTATTATAGTATTATTTTTAATTTTATTCTCTTAAATTTTAATTTTAATTTGATTGAAACAGATTTCAAGTTGAAAGATCTTCTTGAATTACAAATAAATTCTATGGTTATTTTTTTTTTATCTGATAACTATAAATAGCCTTTTTAACAAGCAAAACACTTTTTCTTGTTATACATATTTAATATATTTTTTACCAATGCAGCTGGCATACACTTAGACAGCTTGGTCTTGGATGCCTTAAGGCAAGCGCTGCGCAGACGTTACTCACTTTGCATTACCCAGGGGGCGCGTGTAACTTGAAGATAAGCCACAGACGCGGAGTAACAATGCCCCCGATCCTATTAGACCCAGGACTGGACTTACGGTTTAAAGTGGACGCTCTTAATTTAGACCGGGACCTACGGTTTACAAACTTTGGATTCGAACCACTCTTTTTACAAACATCCCTGGCACCTTTTAGTGAGGAACCGGGACTCGACAACCCTATTTGAAACCTGTGGTACCAAGCACTAGAGCGCCTGTGGTAGCTACTCGGCCATTCAGGCCCCTCAATAAAAAAACTATTTCTTGTTATATATATTTAAATATTGCAATGACGAGTATGTTTTGCGCAGTAAAATTAGTGAACAAGTTTATCAAAGATGATAAATTAGCAAACTATCTTAACTTTAATTACATTTTTCCACCACGTGGACTACAGGAAGTGCACGAGGGCATCGTGGAATTTCCCAGCGGGGTCAATGACATCCGAGTGTCCAGCATCATCTGCCTGCTGCTCATGATGTCCATCACTGGCATCGGAATGGCATTCGAGAACAAGGCAAGTGGCACTTTTAAATCTTCCCTACTTTTCGTCTCCATCTTGGCACTTTTTATCTACTACATACACTCAAGAGCCAAAACATTATGACCACCCCTACATTTTGCAATGAACTCGCCTGGATGACGTGGAAGGCACGTGATCAGGTGGAAGTGGTATTTAACTGGTATTATAGGGTGGTATTAATCCATACCAAGGCGGGTTGAAGCTGGGTTGAAGCTGTGTTGCGCGTCAAAGGTGGGCCAACTCGTTATTGGCAGGTGGTCATAATGTTTTGGCTGTTGAGTGTATTTTTGTTGCTCAAAGTCGTTGAATCGGTTTCATAACTTTTGATTTGTTATCCTATTGAAACCATCCCAATAAATTAAAAAATATCTTTTTAATTAAATAATAAAATGTTTGTAATTTTTTATTTTAAATTTAAAAATTATTTTTGAAAAATAAAACAATTAATTACCCTTCTTTTAAATTCAGCAATGGACATGATTAATATTTAATGAAAGGATATTGAAAATTATTTTATTTCAGATGTTACTTAATGTTCATATGAAAAGCAATTAATATCCTACTGTACTATAACTAGAATTAGAATTCTGATTAAAAGTCCATTCAATAGGCTTGATATATAGTTAACCTAAATGCAGTTTTTTTAAAACTCTGAGGATGAAATAAATTGCATTTTTAAGATCTCGATTTGATTTATTAGTTAAAACATAAATAGTATTTTTAGAAATATTTTATTGAATAATTGTTTATATCAGACTTGAAATTAATTTTGTCGAAGTGCTATCAAAATTTATACCATTGAAAATTGTCTACTACTGCTTTGTCTAAAATGGACTATTTGAAGATCTGCAATCTTTATATATCTTTATAATAGTTGATTGTTTATACAAGTCGTAAAAATATATACAACTAATTCATGCAAAAAATTTTCGTATTCCAGTGGACAAATTTTAATAACTTAAAAATAGTTTTTCCTCTCCTTTGTATGTATTATTTAATTATCATCTTGTTTATAAATAATGACTATTTGAAGACAGGCTTTCTTTATCATGATTGATTGTTTATATAAGGTGTAAAAATATACGCAAGATTAATTCATGCATAAAAATCTTCATAATCCAGTGTTATGTTCAGATTGTTATAGTTCAAGAATAGTTTTCCTTTCGTTGCATTCAAAGGGAAGAAAAACTATTATTGAATTATAACAATCTGTAATGATTTAATTATCACCTTGTCTATAATACAAGAAGACTATTTGAAGACATACCTTCTTTATCATAGCTAATTGTTTATGTAATTCATAAGATTATACACCTAAATTTAGATTAATTCATGCATAAAAATATTCGTAATACAGTGGACAGATTGTTATTGTCAAAGAATAGTTTTTTTTTCTTCCTTTTGCATGTATGATTTAATTATCGCCTTGTCTATAATACAAGCAGGCTATTTGAAGACAGGCTTTCTCTTTCATAGTTAATTGTTTATGTAATTCATAAGATTATACACAAGATTAATTAATGCATGAAAATGTTCGTAATCTATCGGACAAATTCTAATATTTTAAGAATATTTTTTCACCTTTTGTATGCATGATCTAATTAATAGATAATAACTAACAAGTTTAATTCATGCATAAAAATGTCGTATTCTAGTAGACAAAATGCAATAGGCTTCACATAAAGGCGACTCAAATTGAAGTAAAAATACTTTTGAAATAAACAGATATTCCTCATTTTTATCTCTTTATGTTATTAACTATCTTTATACAAGTCAATTATTTTAAAAGGAATCTACCAATCTTTGAAACTACCAACTTAAATCTCTGATTTACCTAAATAATTTAATAATGCAAGCAAATCCAGTGGGTGCGCAGAAGATCTAACTCCCCGTGGTGCACCTGGTAACACTTTTAAGTAACTAAAAGATCTGCAACTTGGCATTATTGTCAGATTAACGAACTCTGTTTCAGCATGTTTTGTTGTATTTGTTGTATTATTTTGTTATTGTTGTATGTTTTTTTCTTTTTCGTTGTTCTTTTTTTGCTGTAACTGTTCATAATTTGCCATTGGAAAAAAAAAAAAAAAAAAAAAAAAAAAAAAACAAATCCAGTTTCTAAACCAAAACCACTTAAAAATCAAGGTCTCAATTGACTTCACTTCTCTTTTGCAGACCCAGATGGTGCTTCTGGTCATCCTTCTGGTGGCCATGATGGACTATTTTGTAGGAGCCTGTTTTCCACCAAACGATAAACAGAAAGCGGAGGGATTCTTGGGGTGGAGCGGTAAGCGATGAAAGTCTGTAATAGAAGAGATAGTATTCAATTTTATTTGCAATACCTTTTCCTTTTCCATTAATTCATTCGGCTTTTCCCTTCTATTAATATATGTAGGGTTACACCGGTTGCAATAGATTCATCCCGGTCGAAACTACAGTTTTGTTAGACTTCTCTACTAGTCTAACAAAAGCTGGACTTTTGCAGTGGATGTCTAGGGGATTTGACAGTCACAATAAAAGTCCATCGTTTCTTTAAATAAAGCCATTTAATTGGTTCTATAATTTACAATAATGTTTACATTGGTTATTAATCAAGCGCTAAACTTATGCATCTCGCTCCTCTCTCGTTGTTCGTCCGCATTATGCCCCTATCGCTCCTGCCATCGTTCCTCTGTCTCTTTCTTCATCTACGGGGTCGTGTCCCCTTCTCTTGGGGTCAGAGTTCAAGGTTGAATACTCCCCACATTGTAAACAGGCTCTGTCAAAGACAAGCGATCGTGAAGTGTCGCCGCCTGCTGATTACCACACAAACAAATCCTACATATATATTTCTGGAGATAAACTGATTCATAACTGTTTAACAAAGTTTCTCAAAATGAGCAAAATGAGTGATTCAAAAATTCTTAGATAAATTTATGCTAGGTCAGGCATACAAAAGCAAGTTATCATAGTAGGAGAATTTACAACTTAAAATATCATTATAGATGCAACAAATGAAAAGAGAAACTTAAAAAAAAAAAAAAAAAGAAATGCTGATTAGTTGCAATTTATAAGAGCGATTTGCAGTCATGCTAAATCGCCTTGGGCATTAGGCAATCATCCCACACTTTCATAGGGTTGAATATATCCCTTTGGTAAAACTTTTCTTTCTACTGCTTGAAGAATTTCGAAACTGCCTGCTGCTCTTTTACATTAGACATGAACCGTCGAACCTTTCAGGGAACCTTTTCAAGGGACCTACGACATGAAAATAGCATAGGGACTGTAAGGTGGTTACTCGAGTTTTTACTTACGATTTACTTTTTAAGTGTCTTTACGAGTCCACTTTTTAGTGAGTGTAACTTCTGCGTTACGACATTTGCGATATGAATAACGTGCGTTATCATGACGCAAAATCATCCCATTTTGAAATTGCTTATGTAATTCTTATATACACATAAAACAAGATTAATTCATGCATATAAATGTTTGTATTCCAGTGGACAAAATGCAATGCCTTTTACATAAACTCCAAAGACGTTTCGCCTTAATTGCATATCGTAATCCCTCCAGCGTTTCACAAGGCCGTTTTCCAGTGACGGAGGCGTCCTGAATCCTTGAAATAAATAAATACGTTGGTCTTGTTTGGACACATTTGGTACAAACGTCGACAATGTTAATGTTTCAGCATTTTCCATACACACTTCGGAAATAATCGAATGCCACAAGAATCCCAAGCCTGTTGATTACATACCAGCAACGTCTCCGATGCTGGTGATTACATATCAGCATCGGAGACGTGCTAATCTGCATATACGTTGAAGCAACGACCTCAAACGGAAACTTTGATTGCCGTTTATACAATTAAACTTAGAAGTCTAATTGTTAGAGTGGTATTTGAAGTTCTTGGTAACCTCAGCATTGACGTTTTCGCCATAGTCTCAAAATATCAATGCATGGATTGGTGAATTTCTTGAATTAGCGCATGATCATAACTTTTTTCACAAGTTGCAAATAATCTGAATTAGTGAAGACCTTAAACAATCTTCTTTATAAGGTATAAATTATTATGTGAAATTATTTCATTGCCTAGAGAAAAATCGGTGGCATTGATACAGCGATTATCTCCGCAAGCACCTTCACAAAATTAAACTGAGTTCTGTCCCTTTTTGTCTCCTGTGTGATAACCAGGATGAAATGGATATGTCTCACTTTGCTTTCTGTTCTGCAATGCCTCCTGTTTCTTTATGGAAGCGTTATTGGATGGCCAGACTTAAGTAGATGGATTAACTGATGTCATTTGTTTCTATGTCCTTTGTATTTATTATTTTTTCTGTTATCCTATAAATTTGCCATTGAAAGAAAAAATATTATAAAGAATTAAATTAAAAATTTATTATATTTATTAATTTTTTAGCACTTAAAAAAAAAAAATAAATGCAAATTTTATTATTAATTCTCTCCTAGCATCATAAATCAAACTATTTTTATTTTGTTCAAAAGTGAGAATCTCTCCTTTTTCAGTGGCAGTCGGTCTGGGCAACATGGGACCCGATTTCCGAGGCGAAACCTTCTTCAGCGTGTTTGCTGTTTTCTTCCCTTCTGTCACGGGCATTCTGGCTGGAGCCAACATCTCAGGGGACCTCAAAGTAAGAAGATTCAAAAATGTTATTAGCCTTATTGTCTTGGCCATATTTATAATTTCATTGCATGTGATGGGAAAGAAATGTCACTGTGGCTGTCTTTCCAGGATCCTTGCATGGCCATCCCTAAAGGCACCTTGCTGTCTATCCTCACCACCTCCCTCAGTTACATCCTGCTCATCCTGTGGTTGGGATTCACAACGGTGAGGGATGCCAGCGGACACATAGGTGATCTGGTCAACGGCACTTTTCCCAACTGCACCTTTGAAGCCTGCGACTACGGACTGCAAAACAACTATCAGGTGAGAAACGTTGCTCATTCACTTCAAGCCGAATTGGGCCTGACGACCGAGTGACTAGCTCTCTAGTGCTCGGTGCCACAGGTTTCGTGTTCGAGTCCTGACGGTGTCATGAATGTTTGCAGTGGTTTGGAATCCATTTTAAACCGTAGGTCCCCGTCTAATAGGATCGTAGAGCGTTGTGGGGATAGTGTTATTCGCATCTTCAAGCTACACGTGCTCCTTGTGTAGTGCTAAATGAGTAATGGCGTTAGTCGGCGCAGCCCACATTAGGCTGCTCACAGGAACATGGTCAGTATGATTCAGTCCTCGACGCAATTAAAAAAACTTCAAGCCGATTGTGAAAATTTAATTTTCTAACGAGCGATTTCTCATGAGAATGGTTTCAGTTTCAGTCTGAACACTTGTGAGACCAATATAGAGGACCACATTTGACTGAGGATGCGTGGTACTATGAGGTGATACATCGTTTTTCAATTTAAAAATTTGCTAGTTGTAGTTTAGGCTTTGTGTTGTAGCCACTGCTTTGAGTTGTATAAAATAAATTTTATGTCCCATGCCAAGAGAAAATGACAAACTCTTACTATCAAAAAAGTGTAAAACACATAAAAGAAAAAAACCAATTCAATAAAAAATGTTAATGTCTCATCTGCAAAGTTTTAGAGCATCCAATATCTTTTCACGTCGGATTCCAAACGCAAGGCCGGGCATCCTGCTATAGGGTGTCTGTCCATGGTCGCATCTTTTATAGTACACAGAACGGGCAATTTGGGCTATTAAAAGTGCCAATGCCGTGCAGATGGTTCGCCATGTCATAGCCCACCGTAAAGTATAAAATAAATTATATTATGTAGTTCAACTTCATTCTTCTTACAAGACTGCGTCTTAATATAACACTTAGCTTTCCTGTCAAAATAATTGAAATTTTAATCTTCTTTCGATGTCAAGAAACTTGAGCTAGCTGAGGAATGCTAGGGTGTTATACACTGAAGTGACAAAAGTCATGGGATAGCAATATGCAAATTTTCAGATGGCAGTAGCATCGCGTAGAACAGGTATAAATGCGCAGTGCTTTCGCAGAGCTTTCATTTCTGTTCAAGTTATTCATGTGAAGAGGTTTTGACGTGATGATGACCGCACGACGGGAATTAACAGACTTTGAAAGCGGAATGTTAGTTGGAGCTAGACGCATGGGTCATGCCATTTCGGAAATCGTTAGGAATTCAACATTCCCAGATCCACTGTGTCAAGAGTGTGCCGAGAGTATGAAATTTCAGGCATAACATCCCACCATGGACAGCGCAGTGGTCGACCGCCTGCACTTAACGACCGAGACCGGCGACGTCTGCAAAGAGTCGTAAATTCTAACAGACAAGCAACACTGCGACACTCAATGTGGGACGTACACGGGACTTGTCTGTTAGAACTGTGCAGAGAAATTTGGCTTTCTTGGGCTATTCCAGCAGAAGACCGACTCGAGTGCCTTTACTGACAGAACGACATCGCTTGAAGCGACTCTCGTGGGCACGTGAGCATATCGGTTGGTCCCTAGATGAATGGAAAACCGTGGCCTGGTCTGATGAGTCACGATTTCAGTTGGTAAGAGCGGATGGTAGGGTTCGAGTGTGGTGCAGACCCCACGAAGCCATGGACCCAAACTGTCAGCAAGGCACTGTTCAAGCTGATGGTGGCTCCGTAATGGTGTCTGTTTTTCATGGCATGGACTTGGTCCTCTGGTGCGACTGGACAGAACATTGACAGGAAAGGCTTATGTTCAGCTACTTGGAGATCACTTGCAGCCATTCATGAACTTCATGTACCCAAACAACAATGGTATTTTTATGGATGACAATGCGCCATGTGACCGGGCCACAACTGTTCGCGATTGGTTTGAAGAACATTCTGGACATTTCCAACGAATGATCTGGCCACCTAGATCGCCCGACATGAATCCCATCGAGCATTTATGGGACATCATCGAGAGGTCTTTTCGTGCCCAAAATCCTGCACCATCAACGCTTTCACAATTATGGACGTCTATCGAGACAGCATGGCTCAATATTCCTGCAGAAGACTTCCAACGACTTGTTGAGTCCATGCCACGTCGAGTTGCTGCACTTCGCCGGGCGAAAGGAGGGCCGACACGATATTAAGAGGTATTCCATGACTTTTGTCACTTCAGTGTAAATGGCTGCCCAACTTAAGACAAGAAATCAATTATAGTACATAATTGGTGGAACTTGAGGCAAAATATCAACTATGGTATATAATTGGTGGCTCAACTTCAGACAGGAAACCAATTATGGTAAGTGTTTAAGCGAATCTCATGGGTTTGGGAAACGGTTTAAGTGTTTCCAGGGTTAGTTTCTATCGTTTTTTTTTTGTTGTTGTTGATGATTTTAGAGAATTAAAAAAACAACAATTCAAAATGTCTGAAATTGACGGGGCGTATAAAGATATTTTATATCAAGTTGCACGTGAAATGAATTTGGTTATGAATTACAACTATCCATGCCTAAAGAGTAATAGAACATAATAGATTGAAAGAGGCACAAAGAGGTGCAAAGAGGCACATATTTTATACTAAAAGGCCCTTTGTTGGCAATGTTGAGCGATCATCGAAAACAAGTAATAGAATAATAGCAAAACGGGCCAGAATGGCCGAGTGGCTAGCGCTCTGGCGCTCGGTACCACAGGTTTCGGGTTCGAGTCCCGGCGGTGCCATGGTTGTTTGTAGTGGTTCGGAATCCACTTTAAAAAGTAGGTCCCAGTCTAATAGGATCGTAGAGCGTTGCGGGGGCATTGTTACTCCTCGTCCGTGGCTTATCTTCAACTTACACGCGCCCCCTGGGTAATGCAAAGCGAGTACGTCTGTGCAGCACTTGCCTTAAGGCATCTAAAGGCCAAGCTGTCAGTGTTTGCCAGCTGCATTAGAAAGAAAAAAATAATAATAGAAAAACATTTAACATGCAAATAAATGCAATAAAACATTAATTAACATTTTGCTAAGCAGAATATTTTACTTTTATTTCTAGATTTCTCAACTTTTCCAAGATACATACAACAATGATTTAAAATTTGGAAAATTTGATGACGCAATTTTCTGTAATAAGATATATTACGGTTTTTTTTTTTTTTTTAAATTTTCCGTGATTATTTTTCATACTTTTTAAATCTTTTAAGTTTTCATAATGAACCTAGCTTCAAAAAAAAAAAAATCAATATAAATAAAAAGGAAAATTGACCACTTTTCAATAACATAACAACTTATTGTGTTTTTAAATGCGGCTGGAAAAGCTTAATATTTAATTGAATGAAAATTGTCTAAAATTCAAAATTAAATAAAAATTAAAACATTGTAGTACACAATTAACTCTGCCACTCAGTGCCACAGGTTTCGGGTTCATGTCCGGTGTTGCCCGAGATGCTTGCAGTGGTTCGGAATTTACTTTAAACCGTAGGTCCCAATCTAATGTGAATATTGTGCGTAAGGCTGACAACCCTTCCCCGTAAAAAGAAAACATCTCATGTTTCGAGAATCTACCAGTGGACAGACGGCCTTGGCCAACCATGGGACTGTTGCGCCAATGAAGATTGGTTTTTTTGGTTTTGTTTGTCGCTCTACGGTCATTTTGTGCACACATTACGCTAATTAGATTGGAACCTACAGTTTAACAAGGATTCCGTACCACTTACAAACATATATGATCCAACCATGCCCAACTTGAAGCCTGTGGTTCCAAAGGCCACAGTGCTAGCCAATTGGCTCTTAGGCCGCACGCCAATGAAGAAGAAGTATATATTTAAAACATTATAGCATTTGTTTTTTAATGCATTGTCAATAAAGTGGAATAAATAAAACCAAACTTTATAAACCAATATCTATCCGTGAAATATTACCTATTTTTAAAAAATATCAAATATTCACTTAAATGTTTTTCATTAATCGATTTTTGAGTTTCTTTTCGTCGAAGTGAATTCATTTCATTTTGTCAAAGTTTTACATCAAGACAATTTTTTTTAAATGAAGATAAAAACATATACGACAGCGAAATGATAAAACTTATTTTCTTAAATTTTATTCCGGTGATAAAAAAATCATGAAATTTAAGTGGTATGATTCAAAAAGCCGTTTTAAAATCAGGTTTAAACTGTCAATGTGTCATAATCGTAACTTTCTGTAATAAAACCGCCTGCGACACAAAAAAAAAAAGATATTACCTGCAAAATTTAGAATTGCTGTAAAATTTTATGTCCTTTCGTACAGCCGGCAAAACATTTATCATATTATATTATCAGTAAAATATTACAGCACGGTTCATTGATTTTATGATTCAAATCTTTTTTATTGCGCTTAATATAACTTGTAAAAAAATCACACAAAAAGAAAGAGGTATGAATAGTTCAACAATCCAACAATCACAAATCATCTCATAAAATTTTAATTTTTTATTTTAAACTTCCGGGGCCTGATGGCCTAGTGGCTAGCGCTCTGATGCTCAGTACCACAGGTTTCGGGTTTGAGTCCCGGCGGTGCCATGGATGTTTGTAGTGCTTCGGAATCCACTTTAAGCTATAGGACCTGATCTCATATGACCGTAAAGCGTCACAGAGACCAAGTAGAGTTCGATACTAATAGTTATTTCCAGTGGGGTATTATATCCCGGAAAATAAAACCGCTGCCTTGCCCAGTGGAATTTTTAAGACGTCGCACTGCTCTAAATATTTTAAATTAATTCCTTACAACTGCCTAGATGAAAAAAAGTTCGCTTTTCTCCTAAGCTATTTTTCTCCTAATTTGACCTTTGCTCATTCTGTTTTATTACATGCAACTGATTTCATCAACATCTACATTTTTAAATGTTTGTTATTTTTCATTTTATACTTTAAATAATTCTTTTAAAAAAGGGCATTTTTTGTTCTAATGCCGCTGGCAAACACTTAGACAGCTTGGTCTTGGATGCCTTAAGGCATGGCGGCGCAGACGTTACTCACTTTGCATTACCCAGGGGCGCGTGTAACTTGAAGATACGGACACGGGTAACAATGCCCCCGCAACGCTCTACGATCCTATTAGGACCATGACCTACGATTTAAAGTCGATTCCGAATGACTACAAACATCCATGGCACCGCCGGGACTCGAACCCGAAACCTGTGGAACCAAGCGCCAGAGCGCTAGCCACTCGGCCATTCAGGCCCCAAAAAAAAAAAAAGGGCATGAGACCACCGCTATGTTTCAACATTTTACAATGAAGGAGCTAGTGGCCGCCACGCGGACAAGGATCTCCGTAATAATCTACAATAAGAGAGACAAATCAGGCATCTTCTCACCCATATCATTTCCAAACTGTAAAAGGACAACAGCTATAGACACAGTGATGGTGGTGTGTGTGGTGTGGTAGTAGTAGGTGTGGTGTAGTAGTAGTAGTGTAGTAGCAGTAGGTGTGGTGTAGTAGTAGTAGTAGTAGTAGTAGTATTTCTTCAAATAATTGATTTCTGATTAAGTGGTAATGCCATGGATGATTGTTGCGGTTTGGAATCCACCTTAAACCTTAGGTTCCGGTCTAACATGATTCTTAGTTTTAATTCTTGGACATAAATCCACTCATTCTTAGAATTTAAAATAATTGCAATAGTGTAATTTATTGAGGAAGGGGCCTGATGGCCGAGTGGCTGGCGCTCTGGCGCGCGGTGCCATGGATGTTTGTAGTGATTCGGAATGTATTTTAAACCTTAGATTCCGGTCTAACAGGATTGTAGAGCATTGCGAGGGCATTGTTGCTCCGCGTTCGTAGCTTATCTTCAAGCTACACGCACCTTCTGGGTAGTGCTAAGTGAGTAACTTATCTTAAGACATCAAAGACAGCTGTCTAAGTGTTTTCCAGCAGTATTAGAAAGAAAACTTTTAACTTGCTGAAGGTTATTTAGACCTTGTCTCCGATGTTAGTAAGAAATCTTCTCTCGATGCAATTGAAATATACTGTCATGGCTATTGTTCATGAAAGCTTCCCTGATGATGCTTGGCTTCCATGCGGCCTGATGGACAAATGGTTAGCCTTTTGTACCAGAGGCTTATGGTTCGAATCTTGGCAGTGGTATGGATATTTGTGAGTGTTCGGATTCCACATTAAGCTGTAGGACGGAATTATGACCGAACGAACAATTTTTTTCTAATATAAATTACTGTAGGTTTGTGGAGGAGGGGGGGTGGGGACAGCCTGTATACGATTCACTAATCTCGCTAAAAAAAGTTAACAAATTTTTTGGAAGGCTGAAGTCTTAAATCGCCAGATATCGCTAAATATAGCACATTTCATTTCTTTACTTTATATTTTTTAAGTAGGGCCTCATGGCCGTGTGGCTAGCGCTCTGGTGCTCGGTATCACAGGTATCGGGTTCGAATCCGGCGGTGCCATGGGTGTCTGTAGTGGTTCAGTATCCACTTTAAACCGTAGGTCCCAGTCTAATATGATTGTAGAGAGTTGCGGGGGCATTGTTACTTCGCGTCCGTCTCTTATCTTCAAGTTACACTCGCCTCCGGGATAGTGCAAAGTGAGTAACGTCTGTGCAGCCCTTATGGCATAAAAAATCACAGTCTATTTGCCAGCTGCATTAGAAAAAAATATATATTTCTTAAGTTCAAAAAAAATTAATTTTAAATGAAATGAGTTATTCATTTTATGAAAATTGATTGTCTGACTTTCGAAATTGCTTAGATTGCTGATTAGTTTTATAGTCGGCAAAACGAAAATCTGATGTTGGCGAGATTTGCAGTTAAAAGTACAGTTTGAAATTTGCTGCATAAAAATTTCGCTTCCTGCTCATCTTTTAAACAAACCGGCCTGATAGACAATTGACTAGCTCTCTGGCTTTTGTTATCACAGGATTCAGGTTCGAATCTTGGCAGTGGCATGAATGTTTGTGTGTGATTCGTAATCCACGTTGAACTGTAGGTCCCGGTCTAATTAACCTAAAATATGCACAAAATGATCGTAGAGTGACAAACTAAACTAAACTTGGTTCCATGTTTATACTGATGGTTCAGCTTCGGCTGAAAGGATCATAAGAAATACCGGAATTGGAGTTTATTCTATTAACTTTACATTATCTTATACTAGGGGTCTCCAAACTTTTCAGCCTTAGGGCCCTACTGTTTACTACAGTAAGTACCGAGGGCCAAAACCGTTTTTAATTTTTCTGCCATTATCTGTAATCTCTAGACCAGTCGCCGAGTACGCTATGAGCTAGCATACGCTTGCTAACTAAACTATTTTCAGTGAAAAATCATAATCACATAAATCTCATTATATTCTTTTTGGATGAATACATAATATTCTTTTTGGATAAATACATAATATTCTTTTTGGATAAATACGATTCAGGATAAATACATTTCAAACATATGTGATACTCTTTACCCCAACATAAATACCGAGGTAACCGAGGGATGTTCACTTGTTTATAATGTTAGTGGATTCATTCAATTACTCGTTAGTTGTTATGCTTAAGTTAAATTTTCTGCGTATTATGCTTTTCTACAAGCTTTACCTAGCAAGTCAATAAAACCGAGTTATTATCATTCTGTGTTTCTTATCAACTTATTACAGCAACAATAAGCTATTCGCTGTCGCGGGCCGGATTGATGACACTGGCGGGCCGTAGTTTGGAGACCCTGTCTTATACTATTCGAAGGCAATTTGACAACTTTTTATGGTGAAATAGCCGCCATTTCTTTTGGCCTTACACAAAATAGAGCAGTGTGAAAAAGAATATATCGTCTTGTTTGTTGATTCCAGGCCTGCAATTATGATCTTGATAACTCCCAATCATTGCGAATGGGAGATTTATAGAAATTGCATAGTAAAGATAGATAAAGTGTTGAACACCAGGAAATTCATTGCTCCGCAGCAGAGCAATCAATTTTCTGGTGTTCAATTCAACGGATTCCAAGCCGTTGCGGGATATAGGGAAATGAGCGGGCTGATATGTTGACCAAGAATGGCTCACAAATGATGAACCTTAAAAACAAAACTAATCAGCTGAAAAGCTTTTCATTGTAAAAACATGTAAATTGTGCATTTAAACTTTTGATAATAGAGTTTTTGCATACCGTATTTTGGAAGTCCGTTATTTTTTTTTCTCCCTAGCGCGCATGCTCATAGGAAATTGCGCATGCGTATCTGTAATAATGTTTCCTATGAGCATGCGCGCTAGGGAGAAAAAATAACGGACGTCCAAAATACGGTATGCAAAAACTCTCTATTGTCTCCGTGATGCGCAGTGAGAAAATGGAACAATGGCCGTGAGAACAACAAGTGATCTCATTCATCTTCCTTTTTGCAGGTAATGAAAATGGCGTCAGCATTTGGACCTCTCATCTATGCTGGAATCTTCGCAGCCACTCTGTCTTCTGCGCTCGTCTCCATCGTCAGCGCGCCCAGAATATTGCAGGCAAGTCTCTTTCTTCACTTTTGAACCAGACGAGCTCTTTATTACACAAACAGTTTGCTGTTCTGCTAAGTAGCAGAACAGTAGAACATAATTGAACATAATTGAACATAATTTAGCAGAACATAAGATTGATTAGAATCCAATTTATTCGAATCAAAGAGATTCGAATCCATTTTCTAAATAATGTTCTGATTTTTGAATGATTAACTTTTATTCGAATCAAAGTGATTTAAGTGATTAATTTTGACTCGAATCCATTTTCTAAATAATGTTCTGATTGATTTGAATGATTAATTTTTTATTCGAATTCAAATTTATTCGAATCAAAGTATTTTACGTGATTAATTTTGACTCGAATCCATTTTTCTAAATAATGTTCTGATTGATTTGAATGATTAATTTTTTATTCGAATCCAAATTTATTCGAATCAAAGTGATTTAAGTGATTAATTTTTGAGTCGAATCCATTTTTCTAATTAATGTTCTGATTGATTTGAATTTGATTAATTTTTATTCGAATCCAAATTTATTCGAATCAGTCTTTCGATTGATTATTGATTCATAATTCTATTAATGCATATTTTAAATTTATAATAAAACAATTTGTTCAGAAATAGAACTGTATTAAAAGAACTGGATCTATGAAGGGTTTAACTCTCATAGAAATCAATTACAAATTATTTAAGAAGTCCACCAAAACACTTTTAGGGACAATATATGTTAAAGAAGCTTTTACAAATTCTTCACGAGAATTAGAAGTATATTGTACAAGTATATAAAACAAGTATTCATTTTTTAATGTTGACCTTTGCAGTAAAAAAAAATGTAAAGTTCACAATAGAGTTAAAATACCGTTAGCAAATATTAAAAGTGTATCAGTACCAAAAGTTCTTTGAATATTTAAAGTAACAATTTATTTTTTTCCTTACTGTAAGCAGAATGTAATAATTATAACAAGAGTGAAAAGGCCTTCAAGTTTAAGAAACAGTAACGATTCTTTTCTTTTCTTTTGGCATCCATAGATATTTCCACAACGTTTCTGAAAATATTCATTTAAGTGAAGATATATTTCCCTTGTATTAAGTGGACACTTGTTTATTTGCATGTTATTCAATATTTTTCTACTAAACCAAACATTGTGATGAAAAACCTGAAAACTGTTACCAAATTTTTTTTTAAATTCAACATCGAATTCCAACTTATTTTAAAATAAAGTAATATTAAAAATTTTTTGTTTTCTTTGAAGGCTTTTTATGTGTGGATGGCATCATTCCGTGGTTGAATTGGTTCGGCAAGGGCTATGGTAAAGACAACGATCCAAGAAGGGCATTGGCATTGACTTTCATCATTGCAGTTGTCTTCACAGTCATAGGTGAGTGCAGAACTGTTCATTGTCTATAGCGCCATAACCGCATTTCACGTAATGTGACGTGCAATTTAAAGTGGAAATATATAACGGGTGATCAAAGTATTTCCGTTCGAAGGTCATACAGACCAGATTTAGTATGCTCCGTCTTACAAAATTACCTAGCCAACGACAATACCATGCTGAATATACCGGTTCTCGTTAGATCACCGAAGTCAGCATCATTGGGCGCGGTCAGTACTTGGGTGTGTGACCACCTAGAACACCACGTGCCGTTGGCATTCACAAATTTGGGACCTGAATGGCCGAGTGTCTAGCGCTCTGGCGCTCGGTACCACAGGTTTCGGGTTCGAATCCCGGCTGTGCCATGGATGTTTGTAGTGGTTCGGAATCCACTTTGCTGCAGGTCCCGGTCTCCTATGACTGTAAGAGCGTCACGGAGCCAAAGTCAGATCACCTACGGGTGCTCCATCACAACAGAAGCTGCTTCCTTCCCCTTCAATAATGAGTACGTATGGATTCGTGGGGCTTGGCCAGCCAAGTGGGATAAGAAACAACAACAACAAACAAAATTACCTTGAGCCTTTAGGTAATCATCCTACTACTTCACCAGGTAAACTCACCTTTGGTAAAAACTCATTTTTCTTGCTGCTTGAAGAAGTCCGAAATTGCCTCGGACCGATAGAACCCATCGACCTTTCGAAGAAAATTTTGAAAATTGACAAAGGAAGGCGTGAAAACCGCATAGGACATTAGGGCAGGTTCGAGTGTCTCCTATTTTTAGTGAGTGGGACTTCTGCGTTAAGACATTTCCAATATGGAAGTGCGTCATCATGAAACAGAATCAACCCTTCCGCAGTTTTACAGGGCCTTTCGCCTTAGAGCCTTCGTCATAATTTCTTCTCAGTACCGTTCCTCAGTGATAGAGACACCTGGATCCTGAAATCAAAAACAGTCCTGAAATTCGCTGAATGTTTGATCTCTTGAGACCAAACGATATCCAAACTTGAATCGTTTGATCCTGAATCCAAACGATATCCAAACTTGAATCGTTTGATCCTTGAATCCAAACGATATCCAAACTTGAATCGTTTGATCCCGAACCAAAAACAGCAGTAAACATCTATTTTCCAGCGGTAACTCTCTGAAGTTCTTGGGACGGAGGATGATATCACTGTATGGTCGACGCTTTCAACTCAGGTTCCCAGTGTTGGCACCAGCCAGTCTCTTGCAAATAATACGCTGAAAGAATGTGTTGCCTTCAAGACTGAACGCAATATGAACTTTGAGCATCATTCCACTGCGGTGGTTTCCATGAGCTTGCTTCTTCATGCTCCGATGAATGTCTACCGGGGTTTGACCTTCGGCGGTAAAAAAAGAATAACAGCACGTTGATCATATTTGGAACATTTGGAACACGTTAACATTGTTAATGTTTCACCTTTTTTCACATACTTCGGATATACACAGTCCAGACACATTAATGTGGCCACCTGTACCTTTCTATATATATATACACACATTACCTGTCACCTTTCTATATATATATATATATATATATATATATATAGAAAGAATATACATAACAATTGAAATGTTCGATATTGTGCCCCAGACATCTTTTTATATACACTCCACTTCAATGTGCTGCCACTTGCCTTTTGTGATGGGTTATTTCACGTTGACGTCGAAATTAGGTGGAAAAATTCCATTAATATGACTGGACTGTGTATACGAAGGCCACGATGTTCCAAGAAGGGCCTCTATGTTAGTGCTTACCCCACCGAGACGCACTAATTTGCATATACGCTGCAGCTACGCGCCTTTAAACCGAATTTTTGATCGCGCCTTTCCAGTCTATATAATTATCTAGTATTAACTTTATTGTATTATAGATAACATCACTTCACTTTATTTGGGCGTATTGTATTTGTTGGCAGCGCAGATGATTTTGTTCTTGTTGACGATGAATGGCGTCTTGCCGTAACTGCTTGTATTTGAATATTAAATATATTTTAAACAGTTATTGAGTAAAATTGTCCTGTTTTATTTCAAGAAACAGGATCATAAAGAAATCCTATATTGCAGGATAGCAATAGAAACTGCTTTTTTTGGTGAAAGATTATTGCAATAAGCCTGAAATATTATGATAAGTAGTTTGTTAGGATATCGAATTAAGGGAGAAAACCTATAAAGTTGATCTGAACAAAAACTGGCATGTCTATACAGGGACTATGTAAAACAGGCATCTCTATGCATGTCTATACAGGAACTATGTAAAAACAGGCATGTCTGTACAGGAACTATAAAACAGACATCTCTATGCATGTCTATACAGGGACTATGTAAAACAGGCATCTCTATGCATGTCTATATAGGGACTATGTAAAACAGGCATGTCTATACTGTCTATATAGGCATGTTAAATCCATAGACCAGATTTCGCTGAGCTTAAAGAAGAGGGAGCAAATTCTCACAATTTTTTTCATAAGCTATCGGTAAATATCAAATCAGTCATTGTAATTTATTTTCTGTTGTAATTGTAAAAACATTAACTGAACTAATAAAAAATTGAAGTAGAAGTGGAGGTTGATCTTGAAGTTTTTCTTATTTACAGGTGACCTCAATGCTGTGGCTCCAATTATTTCCAACTTTTTCATGGCAGCCAATGGACTTATCAATTTTTCTTGTTTCCACGCATCCTATGTGAAATCACCAGGTGATAAAATGTTTACAAATATTGCGCACATAATGAAAAGTTTCATAAAACTTGTGTTTTCACATTCTTTTTCATTTCAAATAAATTAATCTATAACGCCAGTACATTACATTAATTAAAAAATTGTAAATACTGTAGATCCACGTGCAGGAATCAATCAATTTTTGTTTTTTAGCACAACAATCAATTTCTTTTTAATCGACTTTAATCAATCGGCAATCTTTTTTCATTGATCCTATTTTGTTTGTCTCTACATATAAATGATTAATACTGTGATTTTATTCATTGCTTGATCAATGTGTAGGAATCCCCTCAATCTCTATAAAATTTATCTCTATACAACGATCAACTTCTTTCTACTATAGACTTAAATCTTTTTTTTCTTTCTAATTCAGCTGGCAAACACTTAGAGAAGTTTGGTCATGGATGCCTTAAGGCAAGCGCCGCCAGACGTACCCACTTTGCATTACTCCAGGGGGAGCGTGTAATTTGATAATAAGCCACGGACGCGGAGTAGCAATGCCCCTGCAACGCTCTACGATCCTGTTAGACCGGGACCTACAGTTTAAAGTGGATTCCGAACCACTATAAACATCCATGGCACCGCTGGGACTCGAACCCGAAAAACCTGTATTACCGAGCGCCAGAGCGCTAGCCACTGGCCATTCAGGCCCCCTTTAAAGTTAAATCTTTCTACACTCTTTTTTCTGTGAGCCTGTATGGTTTGACATCACACCTAGATCAATTAATATTGACCGACAGCTTTGATTGATTGATTGATCTATTGACTAATTAACCCATTGATTGATTGATCAATTTTTGCCAAGTTTATCATTGCACACATCTCATTTTGTTTTACAATGAACGTAACATCAAATAACCAAATAATTAACAATGATGATGTTATAAAATTTTGGTACAATAAAATGAGCAAAGAAAAGGAATTAAAAAAAAAATTCAAATATAGATCTCAATTCCAATTTCATTACTTTCTTGTAGGTTTTCGACCTGGTTTCCGGTACTATAACCTCTGGTTGAGTCTTTTGGGTGCCCTTTTGTGTGTGGTCATCATGTTCGTCATGAACTGGATCACTGCTTTAGTGACGGATGTACTAGTGGTGGCTCTCTACATTTACATAGCTAAAACATGTCCTGGTAAGAATGTTTCCTCATATGTTTATTAACTACAATCTAAGGAGTTTTTGAAAAAAAAAAAAATCAATATTTTGTTGATCACTTTATTCAAGTTTTATTTTTGAATATAATTTTGTCAAAAGGATTCGAAAATGAAAAGTTTATCTTACCGTTTTTTTTTTTTCATTGATTATAAAGTACTTCTATCAATTAAAAAATGCAATTCAATACAATAAATAATATTATGAGTCTCTTTTAATACACAGAGTGATTATAATTAAAACCCCAATTTCAAAATGATGTAAAAAATGATCCACTCAGTCATAATGAGTTTAAATTTGAACTGAAGATACTTGAAGAAGGGGAAACGGTACAGCCACAGAAAAAGTTCCACCGATTTTTCCCATCCAATTTGGTATGACTTTCCACTGATAATGTCGCAACATTCAATAGTTGCGACATGGTTATTTTTTCCATCAAGAAACCGAAATTATCAAGCACATTGAACACAACAGTTGGTTTAATGTGCAACTCATGCCAAATGCGCTGTAATTTTCGTTTCAAAATATTACTGGCAGACGAATTCACTTTCTTTATGCCACTTATAGCGCCATCTATTAATACACTTTGGAACTATTTTGATATTGTACCTCCCCCTTCGCGTATCTTCAGTTTAATTATAATCACCTATAAAACAGATATACAAAATATTTTTAAATATATTTGATAAAAATAGAAACAGGAATAACATTATTAAAAATTAAAAGTTTTAGTTTCTCTTTTTTTGCAATGGCAGGCATTAACATGAAAAATGATTTTGTGATGGGTAACACCATGAAAACATAATGTTTCTAGCCAATTTCCTCGCCAAAGTAACTAAATTTGGCGATATTTTAATGTTCTGCTAAGTATAAAGTATAATTAAAAATTTGAACTATTCTTCTATTAATATATCAAAGCAAATAAACACTGTAAATTAATATTATTTACAAAAATACCAATTAATTAAATGAAGTAATTATTTACAATGAATAAAATGTTTTCAACTTCAAGTAAACGCATTTATCCATCGTGGGTGGATATTTTATTTTTATATATAATTAACTAATCGCTGAATACTAATTAAAGATGTTACATACATAGTTAAATGAAATAATTATTTACAATTAATAAAATGTTTTCAACTAAGTGCAGTTTGTACGGAAAAAGTACGGTTTGAAATTCGCGTCATAAAAATATCTCTTCCTATTCATCTTTCAAACAAACAAGTAATAAAAAAAAAAAAATTCAATTCAAATAAAGTCAATTCCTACTTTTTTCACTATAATGCAGAAAGCCCTTTTTAAATAATTTTTCATTCATTTTTTTTTTTTTTTGAAGTTTTATCTGGTGCCATCTATTGGTAGATATATGCAATTTAAATCTAAAAAAATATAATTAATTAATTAAATTTAATGAATGAATTAATATTTGAAAAACTGTATTCACATCCAGTGTCATCCTTTAAGAGTTCAAAAATGTATTTGAACCTGAGTGGATGAATAAAAAAAGTATTTTGTTGACGATTGGAAATTTGAACAAGATATATATAGGGAGAGTGTGAGCTAATAAAAGGAATTGAAAAATAAAATGACGCTCAGATGTCACAGATTGTTTAGAAGACATATGAATGGAAACAATGTACTAGTTTCAGATAGGGTTACCAGAGTGCCCTACACGTGGTTCAGTGGTAATGTGGGCCGCTGATAAGCATTAGGGCGGAGGTTCCATCCACTGGCGGCATTGTTGTAGATAGAGTTTAACAAAAGTTGGCGTTTGTGAAGTTCAACATCTTTCCTCGTTAGTCGGAGTGTCTGGTGGTAGTTTTCAGGTTGTCCTCCCATACGATACACAAATACAAGATAATTCTCCTTAAAAGTCCTCCCTGAAGGCACTGCTTTCCTTCTTCAGTGATATGGAAGTCAGACTTGTACCTACGGATACTCCATCACAACAGAAGCTGTACCTACGGGTACTCCATCACAACAGTGTCCCTTTCTCTTCATCCATGAGTAGACTCATGCGATGTCTGTCCCGCTCTGCAGAGCACTGAGAATTAGATATACACAGACAGGTAGGGTTACCATAGTTATAACTTTCTTCGTTGGCGTCTGGCGTTTTCACTTACAACCATATGATATTATAATGATTATAAATATTTTGATATATATGATTATAAATAAATTATAAATATTTTGCACATTTTACATGTTTGGCAGCATTTCCGCTTTTTCATGGCGATATGTTTGTATGTTACACGAATTTTATTTTTTCATTTCGGTTTATATACAAGTTTCTTTCTTTCTAATGCAGCTAGCAAACACTTAGACAGCTTTGTCTTGATGCCTTAAGGCAAGCGCTACACACAGACGTTACTCACTTTGCATTACCTAGGGGGTGTAACTTGAAGATACGAACGCGGAGTAACAATGCCCCCGCAACGCTCTACGATCTTATTAGACCGGGACATACGGTTTAAAGTGAATCTGAACCACTACAAACATCCATGGAACCTCCGGGACTCGAACGCGAAACCTGTGGTACCGAGCGCCAGAGCACTAGCCACTCGGCCATTCTCAACCCTTTATATACAAGTTTTGAAGTCTGGATATTTTTTTTATATAGATGGAGAAATCATATTATAGAAATGCATTATAAGAAATATGTATAGAAATATATTAGACCGACCTATGGTTTTAAGGGGATTCCGAACCGCTACAAACACCCATGGAGCTGCCGGGACTCGGACCCGAAACCTGTTATATTAATAGCTAGTCACTTGGACATCAGGCCCCTTTTTCATTTATGAAAATTTAATTTTTAAATTAAATAAATTATTGATATAGAATTAATTAAGTTGTAAAATGTACACAGTTACGTTTTATTTATTTATTTTTTTTTTCAGAAATAAACTGGGGATCTTCCTTCCAAGGATACTCATATCAAAATGCCTTGCATTATTTAAACAAATTATCAAGAGTCGAAGAGCACGTTAAAAACTACAGGTAATGAGCTTTTATACTCATAATTATTGTGTATTAACGAGAGTTAGTATTATATTCTTTTTTGTATATAAGGTTTTTGATGTCTACCAAAATGAATTGGCAATAAAAAAGTAAAATTGAAGATTTTATTTAAAAGATTAATTTATCTCCCCATATACCACAAAATGTAACACTAGGTTTATAAAGAGCTATAATATATCGATGTATATATATATAATATATCAATCAATAATGTTTATAACTCTCTAACTCGAGTATGTTTGACAAAAAAAAAATTTTGCTTTATTTAAAAGAGATTATATCAATTAAAACAGGTTATACGATTCTCTTGCCCGACTCGTGGCTTAGTCGCAAAGCGCGCTGCTGGTGAGCGTTAGGCGGAGGATCCATCCACTGGCAGCTTTGTTGTAGTTACTGTTTCAAAAAAACGAGGAGACTCGAGGGCGTTTGGGATGTTCCTCATCTTGCCTCGTGAGTCGGACTACCTGGTATGAGTTTTCCAGGTTTTCTCCCATGTGATATGCAAATGCTGGGTAGGTTTCCGTAATAGTCTTTCTGGAAAGCCCTGCCCAAGAAGTGAGGGAAGCTGGTGGATTGTCTTAAAATGAGGTTTTTGGTGAAGAAGAGGGAGAGTCCTGCGACGATACGACCAGAAGTTTTTTTTTTCTTTTGCAGTTACTGAATCAGCCAGAGTTTCCGCCTGTTTATCAAAGTGAATCCCTTTTGTTTCTTTGTATAATAATACAGCGTCCATTATATATATATATATATATATATATATATATATATATATATATATATATATATATATATATATATATATATGTGTGTATGTATATATAGTGCTTGTAAATAAAATTTTAAGTGTTCCCATGAACCTGAAAGTGACCCTCTTCTTGAAGTCATTATAGGGGAATATAAGCCAAAACGTTATATATATTATATATACATAGTCCAGTCATATTAATGTGACCACCTGTCAAAACCAGACTATACAATCTTGTATATTCTGGCTTTAAGTGGAATTCTTTTATATACACTCCACTGAAATGTGCTGCCACCTGCCTTTTGTTATTGGTTATTTCACGTTGACGTCGAAAGTAGGTGGTGGTTACATTAATGTGACTGGACTGTGTGTATGTATATTACCTACAATACTTATTTTATAACAACACTGAATTGATTTCATGTAGAAACCTTGTATTGAACCTTACAAACCGAATTTTCGTTTCAGGCCTGCCATCCTGGCACTGACGGGCAACACCAGCAGTCGGCCGCAGTTGGTGGACTTTGCAGGACTCGTCACCAAAGACGTCGGACTTCTGATATGTGCTCACATTTCAAAAGTGAGAATTTTTACGTGCTTATTTTTTTTCCTTTTTTGATAGTTTAATTACGATATATGTGCAATATGTGGAATGTAAACAATGTTCCTCCGCGCATGTAATTTCAGAATTCTGCTGCATGTTCTAAATGTCGATATATCCATAAAGTATTCATTGATGTTGTCTATGCACATCAAGACACACAAAATTCTTTAAGACAAACAATTTTGTTGAATTGATATTGTTTCATCATAAGATTTTGAATCTCCATAAATGCATATATATATATATATATATGATATGATCTAGTCTCTTGGTTGATACCACAGGTTTTCGGGTTCGAGTCCCAGGTGCCATGGATATTTGTAATGGTTCGGAACCCATTTCCTTGCCCCAAGGTGGGGCTGTTGCTCAATTGAAGAAGAAGAAATTACATTTACTATATTTCATGGCCGAGTGGCTAGCGCTCGGCACCACGGGTGTAGGGTTGAGACCCGGTGATGCCATGGATATTTGTAGTGGAATCCACTTAAACCGCTTATCCACTTTAAACCGTAAATCCCGGTCTAATAGGATCGTAGAACGTGTGGGGGTAGAGTTACTCGAGTCCGTGGCTTTTCTTCCACCGACAAATGAGTAAAGTCGTAAAGTTGGAGTACTAAAAGACACTAAATGAGTAAAGTCGGTGCAGCTCTTACTTATGGCATAAAGATAACTATCCAAATATTTTCCAGCTGCATTAGAAAAAAATAGAAGTCGATTTAGTTGACGTTATAGACGCTTTGTAAATAAATTGTAATACATAATATAAACTAATGCATTGATAATCTGAATTAAATGGATTATTCAGGAACCACTCAAATGGACGACGCGCTGCCTAATCCAGGACCTGAACTCCAGGTGGCTTCAGGAACGCAGAGTGAAGGCCTTCTGCAATTTGGTCGAGGCGGATTCCTTTGAAAATGGAGTGTCCAGCTTGATTCAGGTAAAAAGACTTTTGAAATGAATTTGATTCACCAGTGTGTTATGTCCCGTATAACAGTGCCGTTGGGTTTCTAAAATATTTCGTGCCATGAAAATTTGTCAGGTATGTTAGTATATTAACAAAGCAATGTTAAAATGAATAAATTAGTGTGAGCCCTGACATATGAAGAGTTATTCCTTTTCATTGTTGAAAATTCTAGCAAATAGTTCTTTTTTTTTTTTTCAATAAAAGTTTCAATTTGAAAAAGTTAAATGTACAATGTTTCAAAGAGATGAATTGCCGAGATATTTAAATCATTTTCAATATATGTTGTAACGTCTCGGCCTATACTAGACCTATAACGGCTTCAAGAAGAGGGCCACTTTTAGATTCATGGGAACACTTTAATTATTATTTACAAGGTCATAATAATCCAGAGTTCATTATGCATATATATATATATACATAATGAACTCTGATTATTATGCAAATATATAAAAATTAAAAATATAAATTTTATCACAAGTGCTCTTCACTCCAAGGTCGGAGATTTTCAAAGTTCTCGAGTTTACGTCTAATCTAATAACTTTGTCTGTAAGACCGTATTTATCAGACGGCGTGATAAATGGAATCTCAAGGGGCGCGCTTTGAAAAACAGGCGGAAACTTCGGTCTATTCAGTCACCTCAGAGAAAATTCAGTGTTGAAGAAGATTCAATGTGGCAGTTCTGCGAAGAAGTTTTTGTTTTTCTTTTAACAAAAACTTCTTCGCAGAACTCTCTTCTCTTCACCAAAAATCTCCTTTTAAGACAATCCGTCAAGAAGAAGGGTGAGCTTCCGTTACTTCTTCATTGAAGTAGACATTTTTCATCTCGTGATATATCACCCATCACGATGGAACAATTCATGCTGTAGTTAATCCATATTCAATCTGAAGTTGTTTCGGCTTGTGAAGGTCGCACATACATTCCCCCTAATTTTCTGAGTCTCATTATCCATGATATCAAATATCTGTTATTAGATTTGAGTGACAGGTTGTTCTCGTTAGTACAAAACACTAATTATGATTATTACTACTTAACACTACTTATGATTCCTTTTAAGATCAAAACTATTAAATTGCAGAACTAAATATCGCAAAAAACATTTACTACTCTCACAGCATTAAGAATGAAGCACCACAAAAATATGAACACTTCTGCTGATGGCATTAAAAACTACCAAAAATGTGGCAACTGCACTGATGTTCGAGCTTTCACCTCATCATGTCTTTGATTGCCCAGCTGTTGCAGCCACCATGCATTGTCTGGACCAGGGATGGGCAAACTTTTTTTTCGGTCGCGGGTCAAAAATCGAAAAAGTTTGGCGGGCCAAGATAAATTTTTCTAAAATTTTAAAAACAATATACAAGTATTACAATTTAAATATGTTAATGAGATGAATGAAATTGAGATTTTATTTTTAAATGTTCCTTATATTGAGATTCGAAGTGAGATGGACTGATTCTAAGCAACGAGGCTAAATACTCATCTGTCAGTCTACTTCTGAAATAATTCTTTCTAAGGTTCATAGTTGAAAACACTTGTTCACTATATATAAGAGGAAGCAAATATAGCACTGATTTTCTGGGCGTGAGGTATTCAATTTGGGAAACTTACTTTCGATAATGATTCGTAAAAACCCTAATTTTGGCATATTTAGAAACAACTGCTTGGGATGATTGTTATATTGTAACTCAATTAATTCAACCTGCAAATCTGACCTCACTGCTTCACAATTTACGTTGAAAGGCATGGTAAAAATGTCCACTCTGTTTGAATGGCGCTGAAATTTTAAAATCTGCGTTCGAACTCAAAATGAGAGAAAAACAAAAAAATAAAGAAAGTAAAAAGTTCATCAATCGTTTGAAAAAAGGAAGAAAAACAAAATATTTAATTTAAGTAGAAAAGGAGATGGATATATAATATATAAATATATTTCTTTTCATTTGCCTTGACCGGCAAATTGAAATTCTATCCACGGGCCGGATAGAACCTTCCTGCGGGCCGTAGTTTGCCCATCCCTGGTCTGGAGCATCCCTCGGAATAAGGATTTACACTCCAAGCTGGCAATCAACATAGACAATATAATTCGACAGCAGCACGATATTTGATTCCTTGTACTCTTCAGGGGTTACGACAACAACAACAAAACGTCTAATTATGTTAAGATATATCTAGAGTTAGGCCTTGTAATCAAAATGCGGCCTTTAAGTGAAACAAAAACCTTAAGTTGTAAGATACGTCTAAATTAAGCATTATAATCAAAATGAGGATTTCAAGTAAGAAAAAGACATTTAATTACAGGATACATCCAGAATTAGGTATCATAATCAAAATAAGACCTTTAATTATAAGATATGTCCATAATAAAGTAGTATAATCAAAATAAGTCCTTTAAATAAAATAAAGATTTAGACTATAAGATACGTCTAGAGTTAGGCAGTATAATCAAAATGAGGTCTTCAAATAAAAAAAACTTCCAATTACAAGATACGTCTAGATAAGACATCAGAATCAAAGTAAGGCCTTCAAATATGATATTTGTGTGTGTTAGTTTGTATTTCCTGATAATATTTTTTTTTTTTTTTCTATCTAGACTGTTGGAGTGGGAAAAATGAGACCAAACATATTGCTGATGGGCTTCAAGGAAAATTGGCAAACTTGTGAAATGAGAGAGACACTGGACTACTTTCATATCATCCAGTAAGGATTTTATTTGTTTCCAAACGCTAATTAAATTGGTTTGTTCTTCAAAAATCAATATTAATAATCTTTACAAAAAGTGCGATTTTTCTATTACAATCAGATTCTATTGCCACTTATCAAAATAGATAATGTAGTACATAAGTAGCGTACATTAAAAAAAAATTCTTAAAGAATTCTTAAAAGAAATCTGCTAAATAAACAAAGGATGGATAAATTTTTACAACCAACTAAATAAGCAAAAAACTAATTATAAAACTATTTGATAAAGGAAATTAAACAATTATTTACAGATATAGAACCTAACCCTAGAGTGGTGATAATTCTTATAACAATTAATATTTGTTATTAACTAACTTGATAATAAAGGATAAGAAAAGTTTTTTTTAAAAATATTGTTTTCCCTCTGATTGATTACCTAATGAAATCTACGTTATGCCAACAACTACATTTAAAACATATGTAATGGGATCTACATCATGCAAAAATATGTACATAATCTTTAATGAGATCTACATCATTGCCTATTAGATCTATATATCATGTCAAAGATCTACAGCATCGCTAATAGAATTTAAATCACGTCAAAAATGCACATCATCTCTAATGAGATCAAATGATTTATGCAAGAATATTACTAATAAGATCTACATAATACAATAGATGTACATCATGCTAAAATTCTACATCATCTCTAATAAAGATCTACATCCTCATTAAGTTAGCATTTGATGCATTGTACAGTTTGAACAAAGAGAAAGCAAAAAGATATAGGAAAGACAATATTAATTCAGAAAAGCTTAGACAGTATTATAGAAAGTACCCATTGCTAATGCATGAAATGCTTTAAATGTACAGTGTAAAAAATAAATAAACTTTGTAATGCTCTGCAAATTTCAGATAGTGTAAAAAATGCTTGAAACATTACGTTGTTTTTAATAATTCTAGACCAAAATCTTTCATTTAATCATTTGTGATGATTAATTCAGAAGAAATAGATTGACTATTTTGGCACGATTAACTAAGTTAACCAACTTAGACTAGGTTGGTAAACTAGAATGATGGTGAAAAATAAGTTTTAACCAGGTTGATGAAAATAAGTTTTAATTGGTTGGAGAAGATAAGTTTCCAATAGATTGTTAATATAGGCCTTTAACTAGATTGGTGTTGTTTATAATATTTGGTCGACAGCAAAATCTAGACCAAGTCCAAGAACCCGATCGACGAGTCATGATAAAGCGGGGGTGAATAAATGAATAGTTTAAAAAGACTAAAAAAATCACGCCTTTAGAGTTAATCGAAAACTAAAAAGTAAAAAATAATTGTTAACATAAGAATAAAATGACTGGACGAGAAAAATGAATGTCACTGTTCTAAAAGCGTGGGGTGCTCGATATCAATCGTTATTTTTCACGAGTTTCATTCCGAAATGCAGAGTTAGTTTAAAAATGTCATACAAAGCACCCCACGCTTTTAGAACAGTGACACATTCATTTTCTCGTCAGTCATTTTATTCTTATGTTAACAATTATTTTTTACTTTTTAGATTGATTAACCTAAAGGCGTGATTTCTTAGTTTTTTTTTAAACTATTCATTTATCTTTTACTTTTTAGCTTGATTCACTCTAAAAGCATGTTTTTTAGTGTTTTTAAACTATAATATTTAAATGAGGTCCCGGTACGGAGGAGTGAACTATAGTTCTTACAATAATGTAGTTGTGAATAAAACAAAGGCAAATGTGAATAGGTCGAGCCAGCCAGGATTTGAACAGGGAATCTCCCCGATCCGTGTCAGGCGCGTTATCCGTTGTCCTACGTAGGTTTGAATGTCTTTACTAAATACTTTCATTTCTGGGTTAAATTGCTCTTCATAAGTTTAAAATAAAATCACTCATCCTGGCGATCCTAATCATGATGAGATAATAAACTTATCAAAATATTTTATTATCGTCGGTCCTTGATAAGTCTACAACGTTTAAATTAAACTGATCACTTAAAGTAGGGCAAAAACCGGAGCCAAAAGGATCAGTTACATACATACAAACAAACAAACATACATGGTGAAACTAATAAAAAGCGTATTAAAACTGCAGCTTTTTTTTTTGTGCCTGACCTGGGGGGACAAAAACATGGGGCACCCAAAAGAGAGAATTTATTCCCCTCCCAATGATTATACCTTAGCACTGGATGACCCATTTTAGTCACCTTTTACAATACGCATGTGCTACGGTGGGCTATTCTAACTGGGAGCCACACGGAAGATTAGAATGGTTAAAATAGGTGGCTAAAAATAAATAGGTAAAATAATAGGCTAAAATTAAATAGGTACGGATAATATAAATTTGGTCTTAGACCTAGGTCTTAGGTTTTGACTAGGATTGGTCAAGATAGGTTAGATTAAACCTATTTAAGATTTGTGAAGATAGGTTGATTAAGGAGGTTTTAACTAAGTTGATTAAGGTGCAGTTTTAAATTAAGTTCGTTAAGACAAATTTTAACTATGTTGGCTGAGTTCACGAAATCAATTATTTAGGTTAAGGCAGGTTTTAGTTGAGATGATGATTTATCATGCTGAATATAAGATCTTTTCTCTTAAATACTTTATAAACTCGAAATTAAGATGTCAACTAAACATTGCTGACTTTTTAAAAACTCTTTTGCTTCTCTTTTTGCCAAGCGATGGACGCCCACATGTCTCTGTGCATCCTGAGGATTCCCGGAGGGACCGACTATTCAGCCTACTTCGACACCCCGGATGGTCTGCCCATCCTTCAAAACTACCACCCCAAAGAAAAACTCGATACAATTCAAAAATTACCAGGTAAATGATCGTTGTCCTTATCATTGATGATAAAAAAAAAAAAAAGGTTACAAATTTGTTGTAAAAAAAATGTATTTTACAAGAGATTTGTAAAAAATACATTTTTATACACGTAGTATGTTTGAACCAATGAATTTCTTATGTACAATTTTGGAGATCGATTCTTTTCAATAGAGACATATTCTTTTCGATAAAAATCAATTTTCCATTACTTTTTAATAGTAATCATTTTTTAATTAGTTTCAATAAAGACCAATTCTCAATCTCTTTCAATAGAGAGAAATTCTTTTCACTAGATGGAGATCAGTTCTTTTCAAAGAGATAAATTCTCGATTATTTTCGACAATGATCAATTCTCAATTGTTTTCAATGGAGATTAGTTCTTTTCAATGGAGAACAATTCCTATACTTTTCAATAGAGATCAGTTCTCTATTATTTTTAATAAATATTAATTCTCAATTATTTTCAATAGATAAATTCTCAATTCTTTTCAATGGAGAGCAATTCTTTTCAGTAGAAAAACAGAAAATATTTCTATGCCTATACATTTGAAAATAATAGTTCGTTTTTTTTTTTTTTCCATGAAATTTATTGACAAAAATTAAATGTATATTACAACTCTACTTGAGGTCTACATTTTTGTGTACTTGCCTGTACCCTAACAGACTTCATTTTCTGTTTCAGACCTGAAGGTGACCTTGGAGACCGTGCTGGAAGAGAGCGTGACGAGTGACGGCGTTCCACCCCCTTACAAGATCGTGTCCGCAGATGAAGCCAGAGATCACTTGAAGAGAGCTGACCTCTTCCACGAAAAGCAAGAGAAAGGCAACATTGATGTGTGGTGGCTTTACGATGACGGAGGTGGGCATCCCAATCTGGTTTTAAATTTTCAAAACATACGAAAAATTGCAGGGTTTTTTTTAATAAGGAACCTTGTGTTCCATATAATGTACCAGAAATAGAACTTTATGAATACTACTACTACACCACATCACATCACTGCATCTAGAGCTGAGTTGCCCTTTAATAGTTTGGGAATGATGTGGGAGAAGAGTCTGATCGGGCTCTGTGATGCTCTACGGTCATAGGAGACCGAGACATACGGCTTAAAGTGGGTTCTGAACCAGTACCGAGCGCAGAGCACTAGCCACTGGGCCATCAGGCCCTAAAACTTTACGAATAGAGATGGTTATTGTTGTCTTCCGAGAAAGTTTCCAGGAGCAACTGTCCTGTAATTGTGTTCGTATAAAACCTTTCCGTATACAGGCCTGCTATCATTGTGAGAATGTCATTTCGATTATATACAAGAAGTAATTATCCTTCCTTTTAAAGACTGACTATAATGCCGTCCTACAATAAGCCTACAATCCTACAATTACCATGTGGCCTAATGGTCAATTGGTTGGTGTTGTGGCCTTTGGTACCACAGGCTTCATGTTCGAACGTGGTGGCATGGATGTTTGTGACTGGTTCGGAATCTTACGTTAAACTGTAGGCCCCAGTCAAATTAGCCTGGGGCCTGATGATCGAGGGGCTAGCGCTCTGGCACTCCGGTATCACATGTTTCGGAGTTCGGGCCCCGGGTGCCATAGAAGTTTGAAGTGGTTCGGAATCCACTGTAAGGTGTAGGTTAAAGTCTCATATGTCTGTAGATCGTCCCAGAACCCAATCAGACTTCTTCTCACCCACATCATTCCTAAACTGTAAAAGGGGGGCAACTCAACTCTAGGCACAGTGATGAGGTGCTGTGTAGTACTAGTAGTCTAATTAGCCTAAAGTGTGCAAAAAATGACTGTAGAGCAACAAACCAAACCAAACCTACAATTAGCCCACCAAAGGGGCTGCTTAAAATCTTGCGTTAAGGCAGATTCATTGACTGTAAAAAATGTATTCTAAGATATTAAAAAAATAATGTACCAAGAAAGATGTATCTGATTGTAAGGCAATTTAGTATGCAAATACATTTAGATTCAAATGTAAATGATTAAATTTTGGCGACCCACCGAACGTACATCTGGATCTCAGAAGTAAATAAAAGAGGCAGAATTCAAACTTGAGAGCAATTTAGCAAAATTAATTTAAATAATAATAATTATTATTTTATTAAATTTAATTTTATGAGAAATTAAACTCGATGGCAAAACTTTCATACGAATTTAATCCCTCACTTTACTAAATTGGACTGTATTGATGCCCTAGCATAAGGGGTTTACGTTAAATATAAGCATATGTTACCATTTCAGATAGCACTTTAAATTTGGCTGCAATAAGCAGATTGATAAAAACAAAAGACTGCTCAGTATTTCGGTCGGAACAGCACAGTCTATGTTGGTAGGTACAGTTCAACCGTGGAAGAACACAGTATCAAAAAGGTATTTAACTAGAGAGATGACGGAGGAACATCTACTGGCTCTCACAGAATCTAATTCGTTATGATCAATGACCCGACGTATAAATGGGACACCAGTGACTACGAGGTCTATTGATGGACGGCTTGCCGTCTGACCCCACTATTGCATATCAACAGCTCATTCTATATACCTGATCTCTCATGGCAATTGCCTTACTTATCAAATATTTTTTTCTGGCCAGCTAGATCGCTAGATCTATCCCCAATCGAGCATGTTTTGGGATCTGATGAGTATGCATCTTCCTGAAATAAAGAAGACATAAAGCCGTAAACAAATGTGATAGACTCTATGACTTAATGCAAAACATCTACCAGCTATCACAGTATCTAATTCGGTATTATCAACTATCTGACGTATAAAGGAAACATCGGTGTCTACAAGGTCTATTGATGGATGACTCAACGTCTGAGTTCACCATTGAATATCAACAGCATATTGCATATACCTTCTCGCTCACGGCAATGGCTTTACTTGTCAAATACTTCTCTGGCCATTTAGATAGCAAGATCTATCCCCAATCGATCACGTTTAGAATCTGATGAGTATGCACCTTCCTGAAGACATAAGGTCGTCAAAGAAGTGTTTTAGACTTTATGACTTAATGCAAAACATCTACCAGCTATCACAGCATCTAATTCGGTATTATCAATGATCTGACGTATAGCTGGGACATCAGTGACTACAAGATCTATCGATGATTGACTAGGCCTCTGAGCTCAAAATTGCATATTAACAACCCATTTCATATACCAGCCCCTCATGGCAATTATCAAATACTTCACTGGCCAGCGAGATCGCCAGATCCCTCCCAAATAGAGCACGGTTGCGATTTGAGGAGTATGAGCCTTCCTGAAAACATAAGGTAGTCAAACAAATGGTTCAGACTTTATGACTTAGTGCAAAACATCTACCAGCTATCACAGCATCTAATTTCGGTACTATCCACCATCTGACAACCATCTGAAGCATCAGCCGTGATCAGTGACTACAAGGTCTATTGATGATCAGTGACTACAAGTCTATTGATGGACGACTCGGCGTCTGCGCTCATATTGCATATCAACAGCTCATTGTATACACTTTCTCACTAACGCCAATTGCCTTACTTATCAAATATTTCTGTGGCCAGCTAGATCGCTGGATCTATCCCCAATAGAGCACGTTTTGGGATAGGATGAGTATGCGCCTTCGTGAAACAGAGAGGACATAAAGTAGTCAAACAAATGTATCATGCTTTATGACCTAATGTAAAATGTCATTCATTTTAAACTGATTGCAAATCTATTTTCTTTTTTGCTGCAGGTTTGACACTGCTGTTGCCTCATATTCTGGCCACGAGCACAGTTCAAAGGGTGCAAGTTGCGCGTCTTCTCCATTGCGCAAGATGACGCGACATCAGCGACGAACAACGGAAGTAAGCACATATTCAACGAATGTTTATATATAATTTGAAAAAAAAAAAAATAATTATGAATGATTTGAATCCCAATTTGTTCACTTTTTTCATGTGCTCACTAATCTAATTCAATGGATTATCCAAGGCATGAAAAATATTTAACTGTTAACGATGATTTATATCGAAATTCAAATAGACTTCACCTGAGGTATTTCACCACAGGAACGGGGTGTATGTAGTAGAGTCAGAGATAGTTTCAAAGAGTGTGCTTCCTAGATGAGACTCTGACATTAGCTGAATTGAAGGCCCCAAAATGTAAACAAATTTCGTTTTTAAAATGTAGAAGCATTTCATAACCAAAATGTAATAAATTTCACGTCCGAAACGTAGTTAAATTTCATGTCCAAAATGTATGCAATGAGGATATGCATCGATCTGTTTAAATATTAAAGAAGTAATATAAAAAAAAAAATTAAAGTCAATAAAGTTTAAATAAAATTATAGATAAACTTCATGTCTAAAATGAAGTCATTGACAATATAGAACGATCTACTTAAATATTAAATACTACCTGTCTAATAAGAATCTTTATAATTATAAATAAAGCTGAAATTTTCCTCTTACATCTGGTGCCATCTATTATTAGATACATGCAACTTAAATCTAAAAAAAAAAAACTAAAATTAATTAATTAAATTTAATGAATGAATTAATATTTGAAAAAACTGTATCAACATCCAGTGTCATCCACTACAAGTTCAAATACATTTTTTGAACTTGAGTGGAGAAAATAAAAATATATATAGGGAGAGAGACAATTTGAGAAAATACAGAGAAAATTTGAAGATATATATAGGGAGAGTGTGAGCTAATAGTAGGAATTGAATAATACCTGTCTAATAAGAATCTCTATAATACATATTTTTTTGCAATATGACATTAGCTAATTTAAAGGCTAATTGCTAATTGACTAATTACTAATTTAAAGGCAAATTTCCTTTACATTAGTTAATTAATGTCCAAAATGCAGAAAAACTTCATGTCGAAAACGTATATAAATTTAACTGCCAAAATGTAGTCATTGGGGATATACATCGATTTTTTTAAATATTAAAAACCAACTAGGTATCTAATAATAATCCCCTGGAATCAAATTTCGTGGCCAGTAGAATTATAAAGATTCCTATTAGACAGGTAGTATTTAATATTTAAGCAGATCGTTGTATATTGTCAATGTCTTCACTTTAGACATGAAGTTTATCTGTGACACGAAATGTGTCTGCATTTTGGACGTAAAATTTTCTATATTTTGTGATTGATATTTTTAAATTTTTTCCAGATTATGTTCTTGAATCTAATATATCGTGGACTATATGTGATATACAATGCTGACTAATGTATTTAAAAGACTTTTCACCTTTAAGACCTACACATTATATCTTTTTTTTTTTTTTTTTTTTTGCCTTCAAAACACATATCCTGTAGTCTTTATCCACAATTTCGGGTATGATTTAAAACAACTTTATTTTCGCATATGTTCAAGCTTCCTTTGATTAATTTGATTTTATTGATGTGAATTGGTATCAACTTTTTAAATAGTAGGAATTTAATTGGTAGAAATGAAATGGAAAACATCTCTATGGCAATTTTTTTCACAACAGAAGGAAAAGGTGGGCATGTGGTTATGGGTAAAATTTCTATTTTAACAAAATGATTCTGAAAAGTCGGCTCGGATTTGAATCTGTCTAGTCCAGGGGTGGCCAATCCGAGACCCACCTTGAATTTTTTTCTTGCCTGTGAGATTTATAACACTTTTACAAAATATATTTATTTTACAATGGCCAAAGGAGTGAAAAACAATGTATTAAAAAATACATTATGTGTGCATCCATCTATTCAAAAATGAACTGTCGAAATGATGAGAAGAAATTAACTTTGATTTTAAAATAATATTCTTGCGAATATAGGACGGATATTGACTGTTTTATTTATGAGTTTATTTTATGAGTTAGCACAATAATTAAATTATATTCTCCGAACGCATGATGTGCGCGAATCTTGGAATATCTAATATAACAGGTTCTGTGTTTCACTTTAAGTGACCTCAGTGGCCATTCCTAGATACGCCCAGTTGATTGTTGATATCAGAGCAAACCAGATACTTAGTTCAAGTCGTTAGTTCTTTTGGTTCAACTTACACCTGCGAATCGTTTTTTTTTTTTCGAAAATGATATTAGCCAAATTCAAAACAAGCTCAAACATAACTGACTGCAACATACATTACGATGTGCAAATACCCAAATTCAGATCGATTTGTAAAAGTTGTGAAGAAACAAATATCGCACTAGTAAAATAAATATTTTTCATGATTTAATTTAATTTATTTCTTTTATATTTATATATTTTTATATGTTTCATTTTTAGTGTTATATATTTCTTTTCAATGTGTGTTTAGTATCATTATTATTGCATTATCTATTTTTACATGTAAGAATAATAGTAAACACATAATAATAACTCATTATGTTTCAATTTTCAAATGTCTATAGGGGATCCAAATCTAATAGGGGATATATAATTTTATATGCGGCCCGCGGAGTTAGGGTGCGTTTCCAAAGTGGCCCGCGAGATCATTTGCGTTGGCCACATCTGATCTAGAAAATTAATAAGAAAATATTTGCAATTCTTTTATGTTCGTTATTTCTAAATATGTCCACAAATTACTTTTTCTGCTTTTCTATTTCTGCTAATGTTCACAAATGACTCCTTCTTTCAGTGTATATCAATGCATTAATTATTATTATATTGCAATTTACTTAATGACACCTTATATTCTTTCTTTTTGCCATCAAGATTCGTACCCTAGAGACAGTCTTGGCTCATAATTGAGTATGACGTCAGAAAAACCATTTTTTTTTTCGTACATGAAATGGGGAAGTAGAAATTCGGGCGGGTATCAAATGTCACGCTATCCTTCATACGCTGTTTTGTCACGATATTCTTAAGAATAGATCGATATAAGGGCCTGGCTTTCTCTGGAAGCAGTTTTTAAATAAATTCCTATAGGAATTACGACATGTTTCCTGTCTCTGAATCATGTTTTCTTATAATGGAAGTTTTTTTTTATTCGTAATCCCATATGGGGATTAACCAACTCATGTTGAAATTAAGTCACGCTATTAATAAAGGATCAATAGCAATTTCATTGAATCTAGATTACTTATGATATAATGTATTAGATCAAGTTTTAAAAGGAATATGTTTTTTGGGAGGTTTAACCTCCAGAAAATGGCGGCCTGAAGGTCGAATGGTTAGATCTCTGGCGCTCGGTGCCACAGGTTTCGGATTCGAGTCCCGGCCATGGATGTTTGTAATGGTTCGGAATCCACTTTAAACCGTAGGTCCCGGTCTAATAGGATCATAGAGTGTTGTGGGGGTAGCGCTACTCACGTCTGTAACATATCTTGAAGCTACACGTGCCCTCTGGGTAGTGCTAAATGAGTAACAGCGGTGTAGCCCTTGCTTATGGCATGAAAATTAACTGTCTCTGTATTGAAAGCTGCAACCTCCTGAACATAGACATGATAGTGAATTTGGATCATTGAAATCTAGATTTCAAATCTAGAAATCATAAATTCCTATAGGAATTATGACATGTTTCTTGTCTCTGAATCATGTTTTCTTATAATGGAAACTTTTTATTCGTAATCCCATATGGGGATTAGCCATTTTATGTTGAAATAGAGTCACGCTATTAATAAAGAATCAATAGCAATTTCATTGAAATCTGGATTTCCGATGATGTAATATATAAAATCAAGTTTTAAGAGGAACATGTGTTTTTTTGCGAGGTTTAATCTCCTGAAAATAGACATAAAATGAATTTGAATCATTGAAATCTAGATTTCCGATGATATAATGTATTAGAACTTTTAAAAGAAACGTTTTTGCGAGGTTTAACCTCCTGAAAATAGACATAAAAATGAATCATTGAAATCTAGATTTCCAATGATATAACGTGTCAGATCAGGTTTTAAGTGGAACGCGTTTGTTTTTTATTAACCTCCTGAAAATAGACATAAAGTGTAATTGAATAATTGAAATCTAGATTTTAGATGATATAATGTATTAGATCAAATTTTTTTTGCGAGTTTTAACCTTCTGAAAATAGACTTAAAACGAATTTGAATCAAATTCGTTTAGATTAGATTCAAATCTAGATTTCTGATGATAGAATGTATTAGATCATGTTTTAAAGGAACACGAGGATATAACGTATTAGATCAAAATTTTTTGCGAGTTTTAACCTCCTAAAATAGACATAAAACGAATTTGAATCAAATTCGTTTAGATTAAATTTAAATCTAGATTTCTGATGATAGAATATATTAGATCAAGTTTTAAGAGGAATATGTGTTTTGTGCGAGGTTTAACATCCTGAAAATAGACATTAAAATGAATTTGATTAATTGAAATCTAGATTTCCTATGATATAAAAGTATTAGATCAAGTTTTTGAGGGGAACATGTTTCTTTGCGAGATTTAACCTCCTGAAAATAGAGATAAAGAATTTATAGTACCGTAGTGAAACCTCCTGACTAGAATCACCGAGTTTATTGTTAATTTTGTAAAACTTCTTCGTAGTAACGTTTGTTTTGTGATATTTAAAAAAAAAATTTTTCAACAAAATGTGATAAATAAAAATTTAAAATAAATGAAATAGATTAATTTCCTATTTATATTATTTTTATCATGTGTGAACGTGATGTTGTCCTGGATAGAGATCCATGGCGTCTCCATAAAAGTGCAGCTGTAAAATAAAAATAGTATAAGTTTTTATTTAAAACAGATTCATCTCCCCGTGCAACACGAGAAACTTTTTTTCAAAAATTTTCATTTAAAACAAATGCTTATTTTATTCATGTGTGTTTTTAAACTGGCATGAAATATGTGTTGTTAAATCTAATGATTGATCAATATCAAGTCGTGTGCTAAGTAGTCCGTTTTCAATTGTTTGGCTTTCAAAATATACAGATTATTGTTCCAATATCCTCAAAATAGTGTCTAGGTTTATAAAAATTAATTTAATCATCCCTTAATAGACTTCTCTGTCTGAATTTGGTGGTGATTCTTGTAGTATTTGAACAATTGCTTCTTCCCAAAGTTCTAGAGTTACTAAATTTTGCTATATTTCTGTCGATGTTGAAATGAATAGTTCTTGAGGGGATTCTGTACTTTTATTGTTCCAATTTATTATTTATTTATTATTATTTATTTTATTATTTGTTTACATAAATTAGCTTATCTGCCTTGCTGTCCAAGTTCCGCATCCCATTCGAAGACCTCACTGTCATATCTGCAGAAGGAGAACCTCTACATGAAGAAAGGTAACTAAATTTGAATTGTAGAAATTTCAAATTCCTAAAATCTTTATATATAAAAGGAGTGGGATGTTTAAAGTATGAAATAAGGTTTTCATTAATTTTCTAAAGTGAAAATATATTTACATTTTGAGTTTCCTTGAAATTATCCTGGTGTTATATTAAGACTATGGGGCCTTAATGGCCGAGTGGCTGGCGCTCGGTACCACAGGTTTCGGGTTCGAGTCCCGGCGGTGCCATGGATGTTTGTAGTGGTTCGAAATCCACTTTAAACCGTAGGTCCCGGTCCCAATAGGATAGTAGAGCGTTGCGGGGGCATTGTTACTCCGCGGCCGTATCTTCAAGTTACACGCGCTCCCTGGGTAATGCAAAGTGGTAACGTCTGTGCAGCGCTTGCCTTAAGGCATCAAGACCAAGCTGTCTAAGTGTTTGCCAGCTACATTGGAACAAAAAAAAATATTAAGGCTATTGGATACGTTCTAGAATATGAAACTAGTTCGTTCTAGAATATGGAATGTTCTTGGATACGTTCTAGCTATTCTATACTAGAATTCGTAAAGTCACATCCAACAAATCTCTGACAAATCCATTTCAAGAGCAAGAAGATACAGTTTCAATTTGATTAACGAATCTGAAAACTGCAGAAGTCGTGGGTGCTTACGTATTAATGCCACCGCAGCAGAAGTTGTGCCAATAAAGAGCTGCCAATGCGCCAAAATAGAGACTGTTTTTGAATCTATGCTAAACTCTATATCGGCCCATTTTCCACCGAAATCCGATTGACTACTTTGTTTTGAATTAAAGTGTTTTGAATTTAAAAGAAGTGTTTTATATATTTTATGATTTGTCTCAAAACTTGTAAGTGTAGATTGGCGCCACTTAAAAACCGCCAAATCTGTAGCTGCGGTGGCGTTAATACGTAAGTTACAAGTCATGTTGTTTATGATGATCGATACTGCTTCTCCTTCAATGGAGCAACAGCCCCATGGTTGTTCAAGGCCATCTACCTAATGGTAGATTGCGAGACAGGAAAGGCTTTTTTTTTTTATGGAGTAGAATTGTCAGCCCTAAGCCCATTAGTCGTAGTGAAAGAGACAGATAGCGCTCTGGCGCTCGGTACCACAGGTTTCGGGTTCGAATCCCGGCGGTGCCATGGATGTGTGTAGCGGTTCGGAATCCACTTTAAACTGTCGGTCCCGGTCTAATAGGATCGTAGAACGTTGCGGAGGCATTGTTACTCCGCGACCGTAGCTTATCTTTAAGCTACACGCGCACCCTGGGTAATGCAAGGTGAGTAATGTCAGTGCAGCGCTTGCCTTAAGGCATCCAAGACCAAGCTATCTAAGTGTTTGCCAGCTGCATTGGAACAAAAAAAAATATTAAGACTATTGGATACGTTCTAGAATATGGAACTAGTTCGTTCTAGAATATGGAATATTCTTGGATACGTTCTTATTATTCTATACTAGAATTCGTAAAGTCACATCCAACAAATCTTTCACAAATCCATCTCAAGAGCAAGAAGATACAGTTTCAATTTGATTAACGAATCTGAAAACTGCAGAGAAGTCATGTTGTTTATGATGATCGATACTGCTTCTTCTTCTTCTTCAATGGAGCAACAGCCCCATGGTTGTTCAAGGCCATCTACCTAATGGTAGATTGCGAGACAGGAAAGGCTTTCTTTTACGGAGTACAATTGTCAGCTCTAAGCCCAATTGTCGTAGTGAAAGAGACATATATTCGATGCTAATTTGGCATATAAACATCAACTCTTAAAACGGTATGGAATACAATACTTTCAAGGAGACTTTTAGGGGTAACCGCCACTAATTTTTTAATGTATTTGAGGAAACCTAGAATATTCTAATCAAGTTGTCTGACAATAGCTGGAGAATATCTTATCAATAATCCAACTAAAAACCGTTTATCATCGATAATAAAACTAAGGATCAATTATCATCTACACTCAAGAGCCAAAACATTATGACCACCCGTCAATAACGAGTTGGCCCACCTTTTTGGTGCGCAACACAGCTGCAACCCGCCTTGGCATGGATTAATACCACCACTTAATACCAGTTAAATACCACTTCCACCTGATCACGTGCCTTCCACGTCATCCAGGCGAGTTCATTGCAAATGTGTAGGGGTGGTCATAATGTTTTGGCTCTTGAGTGTATAATCAACTTTTTACCATCTCTGGATTTAGTTTGACGCTCTACAGTCATCTTGTGCACACTTTATGCTAAACAGACCGGGACCTACAGTTTAAAGTGGATTCCGAACCACTACAAACATCCATGGCACCACCGGGACTCGAACACGAAACCTGTGGTATCGAGCGCCAGAGTGTTAGCCACTCGACCATCAGGTCCTTACCATCTCTGAGCCGACTGGCAGTTTCTCCTGAACGTCACAAAGAGTGACGCTCTTACCAATCTGTAGGGTAAGCACGGTTACAGCACATAAATTATGTAAATTGTTTGATTCCCATTCAAAATAAAGGAGCATTGACATAAATAATCTTGTCAAGTAAAAAGATGTCAACAAACCAAAAAGTTGTACCACATGATAAATGTATCCCTTTTGAGATATAAATTTAACTCTTTTACTCGATATTTCACAATCCAGTACCATTATTTCGGGGCCTGAATGGCCGAGTGGCTAGCGCTCTGGCGCTCGGTACCACAGGTTTCGGGTTCGAGTCCCGGCGGTGCCATGGATGTGTGTAGCGGTTCGGAATCCACTTTAAACTGTAGGTTCCGGTTCTAATAGGATCGTAGAGCGTTGCGGGGCATTGTTACTCCGCGTCCGTGGCTTATCTTCAAGCTACACGCGCTCCCTGGGTAATGTAAAGTGAGTACGTCTGTGTAGCGCTTGCCCTAAGGCATCCAAGACCAAGCTGTCTAAGTGTGTTTGCCAGCTGCATTAGGAAAAAAAAAAAGGTACCATTATTTCTTGGATTATTATAGAGCGTTGTGGTTATTTTTGTGGACTTTTTTGATGTTTTCGTCGGTAACAGCCTCTTTGGGGCGTCCACTGCGTGCATCGTCCTCGGTGCTCATTCGTCTCGTTTAAATTTAGCAAACTACTTCTCTACGGTTGATTTTCCTGGTGAAAAGTCCGAATAATGTTTCTCAAGCCAAGCCTTGGCTTCAATAGTATTTTTTTGCATGTTAACATTTATGTATGTTAATGCATTTATGCATGTTAACTAAATGGTTAACGATTTTTTTTTTTTGGTGTTTTCTACGAAAGCACCCAGACTTTCAAGAGGATGATATCCAAGTTCCTTTCCAAAGACGAGTCCCAGAAAGATCCAGCCACCGTCACCAGATCGACTTTGAACACATTTAAGAACAGGGTGAGTCATTTCACACATACGCAGTTCATGATTTTTGTCACACAAAAGCTGTGCTGAAATCTTCTTAATTTATTTGTGCATGTTAACTATAAGTCCTTTCTTAAAATACAACTGTTATTTCTTTTCAGACCAATCAGTTTCTGAGGCTTCGAGAATTGGTGGAAAAATATTCCAAGTCTTCCAATTTGATAGTGATGTAAGGATATTGATTTTTCTCTCTTTCTTTTAAATTATTGGCAATTTCTTCCTTTTATTTCTTCAAAGTTCTTATTAGTGGGACCTGAATGGTCGAGTGACTAGCGCTCTGGCGCTCGGTACCACAGGTTTCGGGTTCGAGTCCCGACGGTGCCATGGATGTTTGTAGTGGTTCGAATCCACTTTAAACCATAGGTCCCGGTCCTAACAGGATCGTAGAGAGTTATGGGGACATTGCTACTCCGCGTCCGTGGCTTATCTTCAAGTGACACGCGCTCCCTGGGTAATGCAAAGTGAGTAACGTCTGTGCAGCGCTTGCCTTAAGGCATCAAGACCAAGCTGTCTAAATGTTTGCCAGCTGCATTAGAACAAAAAAAAAAAAAGTTATCATTAGTTGGCCTTATTTCAATACCTTCCAATATGAACCAAACCATCATTGCCACTAAAAATGAGTCCCCCACTGTGTGCCCATCCGACGTTTATCTGCTGTAGCTCATTTGCATAAACATTGTATCGCCCATTTCGTACAAAACCAGCGAGGACAGTACTTTTACACGCTAACTCGTATCTTTGACTATAAGCTAATAATAGCAGATACTTATGTTAATCGCTAACTGGTATCTCTCAATTGGTGTCTTTTCATTTAACGAATATATAGAGGGCATAGTAAATACCATAGACCAGGGTCTCCAAACTTTCCAGCCTTAGGCCGTACTGTTTACCCAGTAAGTACCAAGGGCCAAAACAGTTTTATTTTCTCTGCCATTATCTATAATTTCTAGACTAGTCGCCGAGTACACGCTCTGAGCGAGCATATATTTGCTAACTACACACTACTGTCAGTGAAAAATGACAATTACATAAATCTCATTAGTTATTTTTTACAAGTGGATACCCCGCGGTTTCATTCGCGTTCATTTAGCTTTCCGTTCCTGAGGGATTTTCAGGATAAAATCATATGTTTGATTCAGGATATATACATTTCCAAACATCGATATACATACATACCCCAACATAACTAGCGAGAGTAACCGCGAATATTCACTAGTTTATAATGTTAGTGGGATTCATTTCAATTATTTGTTACTTGTTATGCTTAAGTTAAATTTTTTTGCGTATCATGCTTGTCATTAAGCTTTACTCTAGCAAGTCAATAAAACCGAGTTATTATCAATCTGCGTTTTTATCCAACTTTTTACAGCAACAATAAGCTATTCGCTGTCGCGGGCCAGATGGATGATACTGGCGAGCCGGATTTGGCCCGCGGGCCGTAGTTTGGAGACCCCTGGCATAGACCATCGATATATAGCATTTTTTTTTCAATAACATAACAATGGATATGGTAAACAAAATTATCCACTATTTGTATAGTATATCATAAATATAATGGTTATGCTAACCTGACGATAATATTGGTGTGCATTAGACTCTTCTTACTACCAAATGCTTTCAGTAGCCTCTCCTATGAAAAAAATCTGCATTCGACAATCGTCCCCGTGTCACTTAAAGACTTATCAGTTGGATTTGTTTCGTTACCTTTATTACGAGCATATCGCCGTTGCCACTCAAAAGGCGAGTTCCCCCCCACTGTGCGCTCATCCAACATTTAATGTCCACAACTCCTCTTTATAAGCTTTCTATCACCCATGTCCCAGGGAACCAACGAGGACAGTGCTGTTTGGGGTTACATGATTTTACTCCTGCTTAAGCAACTTATCCGAAGAACATATACATCTTAAAACAATAAGTAAATAGAATAGTTCTACCATCGAATGTGTGAAATATTGGCCTGTGTTCAAGTTGAGCGGATTCAAATAGAGTGGTGTGATAGGAACGAAAGGTAATTTCGGAGGAGTTTAAATTAGAATAAAAATTTTAAATTTTCGTAATTAAAATTTTAATTAGCACAATATCAAAAGAAAAATTATAAAAAATAATTCCACAATTCTATTTAATTTTTTTTACTTTCAAAACCGCTTTGCGCCGCGTATATCTGACTAATATGCCCTAATCAAGCAATCGATTCGCCCGTTTTTGGTGGATGAAATTGGATATTTATATATTTCTAATTGGAACTATAGATTTCTGTATGGTTACGTTTTAGTTAGTTTACAGTTATGGTTATAGATTTTATGTGTGGTTTTATGTATGATTATAAATTAAGTTTATGGTTATGGTTATAGATTTCTGTATGGTTAGGTTTAAGTTTGCTGTTATGATTATAGATTTCTATGGTTCTGTTTATCACTATAGTTGTCGTTTCCCAATAAAGTATGTTCGCGAGCAAATTTAAATTCGAGAGTAGATTTCAGTTTTTAAAAATTATTTATTATTTATTTATTTATTATTATTTTTCAGGACTCTGCCTCTTCCTCGAAGAGATGGGCCCACGGCTCCTCTGTACCTGACCCTGGCTGGACATACTGACGAAAGATTTGCCGCCGTTTCTACTCGTCAGAGGAAGCAGACTTCTGTGCTCACTTTTTATTCATAAACCATTTATTAATATATATATATATATATATATTTGGACATTTCATGTTTTTTCTGGAATTAGTTTAATTCAGAGTTCCTGCAAGGAAGATATGTGGTTGGATTTATTAAATTGTACATTATTTTTTGTTTAGTTTTATATATATATATTTGTAATTGTTATTGAAAACTATATATCGAATCCCTATTAGTGATATTTAATAAATATACCATGAAAATTAAAATGTTATTTATTTTATGTTTCCATTTTTTATTTTTTATTAAGCATTATTACAAGCATCCTTATAATCATAATAAAAAAAAATTACTAAGCAACATCACTATTGATATGTGTGACAAAAATTATTATGTAATTATAATTCTTTTATTTTAATATCATTGCTAATTTTAAGTTTCTATTTAATTAACACAATTTCAAAGCACATTTAGAACATTCGAAAAAATTATTACTTGACATAAGGCTTTTTATATTTAAATATAATGATCAGCTCAATTCTTTCAATTATTATGATTCCTATAATTTTAATAATTCTGAAAAATATTGTATGCAAAAAAAAAAGGAATTAAATTTATAGATATCATTATATATTTTTATTACGTACATTTTCATTCTACCCTTTTATACCATTTTCAATAATAATATAATGATATAATAACAAACAAATAAATAAATATAAATAAAAAAAAGCTAAAATTATTTTTAAAATTTACTTAATGATAAATTTTTTTTTAACATTTTAAATGTAAAAAATTACTTTTAAAAATACATAAAATAACCAAATATTTTCAGGTTTTCAATGTAATTTTTAAGTTATTTCTGAAAATCCCTTTTGTCATGAAAAAAATTTTGATATTTCAGTTTCTACACAATATATGTACTTGTAATATATAGAAACGTTAAAACATCAAAATACCCGGTTTCAAACACCGAAAATAAAATTATTGCTGTAAAGCTAAAATGGAAGTATCTTCTGAAATTAATTGTTATTATTATTTCTTTAGTATCCTATTTCTTTACAAACATTCAATTGTTAGAATAAAAAATGTGGTTTTAAAGTGATATGATCTGTATTATTTAAACGAAATATTGTTTTTCAAAAAAAGAATAATGAATAGTTGAATAAAAAATGTATTTCATAAAAAATTTTTTTCTTTCCCTTGAAAAAAGAAATGTAGTTTTACAATTTTTGTTTTACTTTTTTGTTTATTAACTCTTAATAGAGACATTTTGCATTCCATTTCTATGACGTTAACATTAACTATTTGCTAACTCCTTTCTCATAAGTTTGTATGACTAATCATGTCAAATCAGCTGAGTTAACACAGTAGTTAACGTCACTTTGCTTTAAAACAACTGACTAACAAAGGATTAAAACTTATGGATTATTCAGAAATATTCGTTTATTTTTCAAATCCTTATTCAAATCATGAATCTGTAAAATTACATTTTTTTTTTCATCTCAATTTTTCTTTTTAAGCATTATATAAATTCTAGGTACTACGTATTAGCGCTACCTTGGCTACAGTTGCGCCAATAAAGAGCACAATCTTTTTGAACGCCAACCGCAGTTACAGATTTGGCGGTTTTAAGTGACGCCATTCTACACTTAAAATTTTGTTCCAAATAATAAAAGTATCTAAAACACTTCATTTAAAAATCAAAACACCTTTTTCACAAATTCAAAACACTTTATTTAAACACAAAGTAGTCAAACAGATTTCAGTGGAAACAGGCCGATATAGAGTTTAACATGGATTCAAAACAGTCTAATTGGGACATTTCATTGTTTTGGTAAAATATTTCGCTCTGAAAAAAAAAAGTGCATCTTGTTCTGTTTCTGGCAAATCTAAATACGCATTTTCGTAGCATTACAAAATGGAGTCAAAACTCAACAAATCTGCAGCTGTTAGATGCTGCCGCCATAAAAACCGCCAAATCTGTAGCTGTTAGATTGGTGACACTTAAAACCGCCAAATCTGTAGCTGTTAGATTGGCGACGTCGCCAAGTCTGTCGCCAAGGTATCGTTAATACGTAAAGTACCAATATTAAAATTTAGATAATAATAATATTAATAGTAATAATAATATTAATATTAATAATAGTAATATTAATAATTAATAATAAATATATTATAATATTTATCTTAAATTAGATTTATAACTTAAAATATATATATATATAAAAAAGAATGTCACTTAAATATTATTGTATAAATTATTCCCTCTTTTAAGTGTTTCGATTGTTCCGACGAGCAAACAATCCGTGAAACAAGTCTATTTTCCTTTCTATGATAACTATTTAATAGAAGGCTGTTTTTATTTCCTAAAATGAAAAAAAAATAATCGCCAAACAGCAGGGCCACCCTTTCTCACAAGAGGTAATCAATAAGGGAAATGACCACTGGTCAGTGTGTCTTGGTCGGCCACGTTGAGAAACTGAGTTCAAAACACATGTATTTTTATGAGGAAAAAAGTAAAGTTTGATTTTCAATTATTTAAAAAATTGGATTAATTGTATATTTAAAAAAAAAAAAAAAAAAGATTTGTCAATATGCATGAATTTCCAAAACAAAAATAAAAAAAATAACACTTAGAAGTTTATTTTTTACTTTTTATTATTTTTTTTTTATCTTATGGCATGTAAACAATCATTGAAAAAAAATTTATATTTTATTTCTTTTTTAATTAAATAGAAAACGACATTTTTTTCCATTGAAAATTAAGAAGGGGAAAAATTGTCGTTATCGTCTGCGTTTATTAGAATGTTATTTAAAATTCTATTTGTTGTAAGATAAGTAAACATTCTGAAACTTCCTTAGTTAAAGAAATCGTCTGCCTGTCTAGTTTCGTCTTGTTTAGATGCAATAAATAATTTTAAAATATTTGAGTAAAATAGAATTAATAATAAAAACAAAATTAAGAAACTAAGTAAACTTAATTAAGAATTAGAATTAAACAAAATTAAGAATTAGTATTAGAAAATTAGTAAACAAATTCAGCATTAGTATTAGAAATTTTTCCGGTAATCGTCTGTATTTATTGGAACATTTATTAAAATTACATTCACTATAAAATAAAAGTAGAAACATTCTGAAACTTCTTTAGTTAACAAATCGTCTACGTAATAATTTCGTCTTGTTTATGTGGTAGTTATGTGTTGTTGATGTATTTATTTTTAAAATATTTGAATAAACAAGATTAAAAAATAGAAACAAAGTTAAGAGAAAACTAGGTAAAGCAGAAATTCCAGTAAACTAAGTAAAAAATATAAAAATTAAGGAGTTAGAAAATATTTCAATTATCTGTATTATAAGGTTAATTAAAATTACACATTCCCTTAAGTAAGAAGATAAACATTCGAAACTTCCCTAGAGCAATACGGC
>BPLR01003828.1:0-40991 GCA_021605095.1 Caerostris extrusa
TGATGAATCAGACAAAGGTTAGCGTCTGATAGTTGGAGCAATTTACATTTCGAGCATGCTTTCGAACGAGTTTGTATATCCAAACTTAAAAACTAACAGTTCAAAGTTTAAACTGAACTTTGAACAACAATCATCAATCATTTCAACGCGTTTGCACAGATACGGACATGATGCATCATCAAATATTTAATTGTTAAGGGAGAAGGGGTTCTCTTCAACAATGAACAAACTTCATAAGCACAGATTCATAGATTCTTATAATATACAGCATAATGTAGATCTATATTGTGCAGGTACAATAGCAGAAATTTTAGAAAGTATTATAAATAATGATGAATAATAATTTATTACAAGTAAAATAAAAATTAAATTAGTTACTAAGTTTAGTGCATTTTAAAACTTTTTATTTAATTTTTGCTTTATTTTTATTAAAAAAAATTTAATTTGTTATTAATTTATATTTTGATTCATTGAAATTAAAAATTAAAAAAAAAAAAAAAAAAAAAAAACATATATTTTTTTTTTGAAGGACAAATAATTAACCTCAATCTTTATCAATTTAATTATTTTACCTATGAGTTCTTTATTTTCTATTTAGAAATTTAAATTCAAGACTTAAAAAATAAACTTTTGAAATTTATGGAGATTAAGAAGTTTTAGACATAACAGTATTGTTCGTTCGTTATATTTCAAATATTGTTCTTTTCATGCGATGTTTCCGCATTTTATGAATATATTGTATATTGATACAATTGTACTTTTTAAATTTGACCTATATAAAATTTGATCCATTTCATCTAATTTAGTATGTTTGATTGCGGGTACTTTTCAACTTAATCTATATATTTTTATGTATCTTTTTTTTCTCAATTACAAAGCAATTTTTTTCCAAATAAAAAATTTTCATAGGGGTTAAAATGGAAAATTTTAGAATTTAGAAAAGAAAAAGGCTTGCCGTCAAGTAAATGGGAAATATTTCAGAGTGTAGAAAATTATAGAGACTGTGACCGTATATAAAAGAGCAATGTTATAAAACAATGTTCTTCTAAACCTAAGTTTCCGTATTTAATTTCTGCTTTATATCAATATTTTTTATTGATCCCCTTCTACTTTTTAAATTTTTTTATACATTTCATCTAATTTTTATGTGTTTTGACGGCGGATGGATTTTCAATGTATTCTTGTTTTTTTTAATTTAATTTTTTTTTTTCCTTCTATAGCAAAGCAATTTGTTTTCAATAAAAAAATTGCAAAGGGGCAAAAAATAAAAAAAGTTGTAGACTTTAGTAAAAGAAAATATCATGTTTTCAAAGAAAATATGAAATATTTCAGAGAGGATAGAAAATTAGAGAGGCTTATTGAGCATAAAGAAGAGCAATATTATTAAATATTATCTCCTAAACCTGTGTATCTGCTTTTTATCAATATATATTTTTCATGGTAACTTTCCCTTTTTTAATTTGACTTATAAATTTTATCTAATTTAGTGCCGCAAATTTTATCTAATTGTTGATTGCAAACAATATTCGACGTATTCTCTCTATTTTTTTTTCCTTCTATTTTTATGGAAAATTTTAGGATTTTTGAAAAGCAAATGACTTGCCTTCCAATAAATGTGGAATATTTCAGAGGGTGAAAAATTTAGTATTGAAACTATAGAGTGCTGGTAAATATGAGAAGATTTAGATTATTCATAGATATTAGATATATAGATATTCACAGATATTAGATTGTTATAATCAACAATTGCAGCTTTTTTTTTTTCTTTTTAAACTAACGATTTCGTGAATTATTGACCATTTATTAAATAAAATGTATATGTATTTATATGAAAAGTCGTTGAACAAAGGCAATTTTCATCTAACCCATCTAACTAACTTCTGCATCCACCTAAAGTGTATTGCTTTAATAATAAAAGTAACATTAATATTAATTCTTTCATTTTTATATTATTTTCTTTATAATTATTTATTTTAATAAACATTCAGGTAAGAAATATTGGAACACATTTCCCTGCCAACTGTGACGTTCGACCAGACGCATCACCCCCACATGTCACGTTCCCCGTACCCAATGGGGTGCTTTCCATCTGTCACAACAGAGAGAATTTTTCCAGAACAAAGGATGATCCAATTTTTGTCCAGCTATCGACTCCAGAGCTCATAAACCCATATTATCCATATAGGATAAACCCATATTTCAGATTCAAAATATAAATTCTTCCTTTTAAAAATGCAATTAAAACGTATCTAAATTATTCTAATGTAAAAAAAAAAAAAAAAAAACATTATTAAAGCAGTCGAATATTATGAAGTTTCTTCTATTTAGTTTAAAACTAAATAAATGAAAACAGTTTCATCTTTATTTGCATTTTATAGCAATAAAAAAATTATTTTTATTTTTATGATTAAAATCTATAACGATGTTACCAGTTTGAAACGGAAAAGCGTTTTAAAAAGAAACAATCGAATTTGCCTGAGCTCAAATTACCATTCGAGTCACTGACACAAGCACAACAAAAATGCAATAAATTTTCAGGTAGAAATAATTTTTTTTCTACTCATCATGTAAAAACATTTATGTTTTAATTATTTACATTTACTTATGACTGAAAAAAATTTCTTTTTTATTTTTCCATATTCAAAATTTATAAAGGTATCACAAGTGTGAAACGAAAAAACATTAACAAAATTCGATCTATTTAGAAATCAAATTAATATGTGTCACTCACAAAATTACAGTAGCTGCAATTGTAAGATAAATATTTTCTATTTAAATCATAAATTAATAAATGAAAAACAATTTAAAATTTTTATTTCCTTATTTGCATTTTTTAGCAATGAAAAGAAAATATTTTTATTTTTATTTTAATATATCAAAATGTTACCAATTTGAAAAAAAAACAATCTTAAAAAGCAAAAAGAAATATTCGAACTAATTAAAGCTCAAATTAACATTCGAAATCCCTGACACAACCTTGACGAAAAAATGCAACAAACTTTCATTTAATAAACCCTTTTTTTTCTGTTTAACTTATATACAAATAAAAAAATCCATTATTTGTTTTTAAGAATGAAAAAAATTCTTTAAATTTTTACATGAAAAAAAAAAATAAATAAAAAACAAGGATGTTACCAATTTGAAGCAAAAGGCAACTGACGAAGCAAAAAAAAAAAAATATTCGAACTAATTAGAGCCCAAATTAACATTCGTTGTCACTGACACAACACTAATAATACACAATGCCTTCTTTTGAATAATGCATTCAAGAGGCCCGTTTGATGCAAATTCATTCACAACCCAGCATCCTCTTAAAAGGAGAAGCAAACCTGATTTACAAACAAGTGAAGAATAACATTTCCGAAACCTGCGATAACCCACTTAAACCCCAAAGAGACTTCAGCAATGAACTTCCAAGTCGCAGACGAGTAACAATGCCACCATTAAGTGAGGCCGGGAGAGGTAAAAACACAAGCAAATTACTCCCGGAAACTCCCCACTCCACTGAAAAGGGCATAATATTGAAATAATTAGCCCCGAAATTCAATTATAAAGTCCAGAGGCTTCCTTGCCCTAATTAAAACGAGCAGAGATTACATTATGCAGAAAGTACACACGTCGAAAACGAAATTTAATGACGCTTTCTCAAAGCATTCTTCTGAAGGAGCAAAGAGAAAGAAAAAGGGGAATGAAAAAAAAGGAACGATATCAATTCACTTTTACCGACATTTTATTTTACTTTTATTTTCCCGACTGTTCAAGAAATTGAGTTGCCGAAGCCTGATTGGCTGATGGGGGTCACCCCATCAGCCAATCCTTTTAGAAATTCTTTTTAGAATTCCTTTTAGAAAGGTGGATTTTTGCCGAGGACTGTTGGAGTCATTGAATGGAATCGGTAATAAGTTCTCGTTGGATCTCGGACAGGAAAAGGATGTGTGCTTGAATTCGAATGGTTAACTATTAGAATGAAGTTATTATTCGATGACTTTTTTTTTTGGGACATCAGTGGGCTTCGCTTTCCACTGACGTAGTGTTGGGAAAACTTTCAAGGATAATTGTCTCGCATTTGCAAGTCGTTGGGGACAAACCTCTGAAATCATTCAGTGCTGTCTTTTATTTTCACATGCCTCACCCCAGGACTGTAGAGTCCACTGCCATTTATAAAGAAGTTAGTAAATCATCAGTGCTTTTAATGTAGGTTCAAGGGCCTTATCTTCTGGTAGGAATTTTAGGGGTATCTCTTCCGCAATTAAGTGTTAAAAAACACGGAAAGCATTTATTGTTGTTTTTTTTTTCAATTCCTTCTATTAGCTCACACTCTCCCTATATATATATATCTTGTTCAAATTTTCAATCGTTCATAAAATACTTTTTATTCATCCACTCAAGTTCAAATACATTTTTTTTGAACATGTAGTGGATGACACTTGATGTTAATACAGTTTTTTTTCAAATATTAGTTCATTAATAAAATTTAATTAATTAATTTTAGTTTTTTTCAGATTTAAGTTGCATGTATCTACCAATAGGTGGCGCCAGATATACTTAAAAAAAAAAAAAAGAATGGAAATTATTTATAAAGGACTTTCTGCAATATAGTGAAAAAATAGTAGGAATTGACTTTAAATATTTTTTTTTATATTACTTGTTTCTATTTTACTTATATACAAATAAAAAAAAATATCCATTTTTTGTTTTTGAGACTGAAAAATTGTTTATATTTTTTTATATTCAAGAGAAGAAAAAAAAAAATGCTACCAGTTTGAAACAAAAAGCAACTTAAGAAGCAAAGTAAATATTAGAAACCAATTAGAGCTCAAATTAACATTCGGGGTCACTGACACGACACAAATATACACAATGCCTTCTTTTGAATAATGCAATAATTATTTTGAATATTGCCCCACATTTGTTAAAAACTCTTAAACCATTCATTTTTCTCTTTTCTCATGTCATGGCTGTGGAGACCTATACAAATTAGAAGGTGTGGGAGTAAAACCTCAGTGAGATTCATATACAAAACAAACATCCCACCAATGCCTTCTGGAAGGAAGTTTAGGAGTTACAGCTACATTAAATTAATATACATATTAAATATCCTTATATTTTTTAATGCTAGTAATTTTATAAAACCAATAATCAATATAACGATTTTGAATTATTATATAGTACAAGTATAGTATATGTGTATAATAATTTAATGTGTACAATAAAATTTGTATATATATAAAAAATGATGTATAGCAAAACATTTTTAAAAAAATGGAAAAGTACGAAAAGTGTTTTTGTAATTTTTCCTTTGCTATTAAAGTAGAGCCAAAATTCCACTACTTTCTAAATTTTTCACAATATAGTGCCTTCTATTTAACCAACAAATGTTGAACAAAAATTTTTGTTTTTCCAAAATAGAACTTATCATCTTGACTAATAAGTTCATTGTGCAGTATTAATTAAATAAATCAGATATGAAATTTTACCTCTTGCCTAAGCTAAAGTACTTTGTTACCTGAATATACAAAACAATTAACATTTAAACATCTTTAAAAGCATAATTTAAACATTAGGCAGTACCTATCTTATTGGAAGCATTATCTATATTTACAGAAGTATTACCTTAGAAGCATATTTAAGCATCTTAAAAGACCACTTTGTAAGAGTAATTTCATTAATTGTTACATAACTAACTAACTATTCCTCGGCATTCCGTTCCATTATAGACCATGGCCGTCAGCCGATTGTCTATGAGAGAATTCTGAAAAACAGGAGAAAAACACAGTTTAGAGAAAAAAAAAGAAAAACAATACTTCTCGTTGGTTCCTCTCTGAATTCTCTCCTTTGCCAAAAAAACTATTTTAAGACAATCGGTCAAGAAAGTGTTAGTTTGCCCTCACTTCTCTTTGGAGTAGACATTTCTGGGTTCATGTCCTTTCAACAGTCACGATGGAACAACTCATGGTATGGCTCATATTCAATCTGTAGTTGTTTCGATATGTGAAGGTTGCACAGGCATTAGATAATTTCCTGAATCTCATTATGCATGATACGGAATATCTGCGATCAGATTTGAGTGACATGCTTTTCTCATTAGTACAAAACTCTAATTGCTTTATTATAACTACCCACAATATTGCTTGTCTGCTGCCAAATTTGAGTGATGGTTTGTTAAAATAACATAATTCCTTTCTCTTGGGAAGTAAATGGCAAAACTCTTCTCGTGAGAAAAAAAGATACATTATATATCAAAACATCATTTAATCTATTATATAATCATTATATTTATAAACAATTAAACTTAATATTGTTATAAAGAGTTGATTGTTTTTATTTTAAAAATATTTTATATTTGATTATTAAAAAAAATAAGTAAATGAAATTTTTATTAGCTAAAAATAGAGTTGATTTAAAAATGAACAATTTTTAAATTTCAAAAGTATTAAAGCAATATTTTATTCAAATACACAAACTAAAAAAAAAAAAATAAACTAGAAATTACTTTAATGTTTTAAACTATAAATTCTAACAGAACTGTTTGTATAATGTAACAGTTTTCAGTTCGGCGTTAATTAATGTGACTAACAGTACGCGAACTCAATATATTCCTATTTAGGTATCTATTGCCCCCTAGGACATAGACTGGTTCAACCTCATTTGCATGGCTGTGTATTCAGTACTCCCTGCTAATGTATATAGAGTGTGATTACATCTGAGCGACCCGTTTAAGAATGCTCTGAGGTAAAATACTAATTTCTCACAAGAATACTTCAAACATCGCTCTACTAAACTACCCATTGTCATTTAAACAAACAAAATTTAAGATTTGTGTTAAAGCTTGTCTATAAATTTTCGAAATTAAGCATGTCAATTGAATTACAGATGTTAGTAATAATTAAACGAAACAAAAATAACAAGCAAAAACTAATCTATATTTTATTATTAAAATTAAATCATCAATATTAATCAATTTATATTTTTAATCGATTTATTGATATCGGTATATGTTTATTGAAATTGATTCAAATCCTTATATTAATGCTATGTATTTTGTATGCTAATGCTAGTGTATGAATTGTATGCTAGTAATGAATGTAATGCTAGTGTATGAATTGTATGCTAGTAATGAATGTAATGCTAGTGTAGGAATTGTGATCAGCTTAAAGTTTTGGCCAAAATCAAAAACTATGATGGTATTGTTTATTATTGTCTATCTTATTACGAATGAAAAAAAGAAAATATTTCTGTGTCAACCATTAATTCATGATCTAGAGCGATCAATAATTATTTTGTTTCCAAAATTCTATTTAGACTATAAGCACTTTTATGTAAAGGGACTAATTTATTAAAAATATTACATGAATATAGGCTTCTTAATTCTTTAATATTTTACGAAAACAATGTTGAATTTAAATTCCAAATAAAATTATATTTAAAAATATTCTTTATTAACAAATGCAAATTAAGTAAAAAAATAATCGGATCATTAACAGCCTATGTCTCTATCTGTAAAACAGACTCTATGAATAAGCAGCACTTAGACATCTACGCTGGGCCTTGACCCTATGTTTATCACAGAGGAGATGTTGTCCTGTTGTATTGGATGTCCAGGGACCTCATGTTCAGAATACACGTTTACTTCTCCTTTTAGACTTTTATATATAGTTCATTTTTATAATTTATCTTGTGTAATTTTTAAATGTTTTGATCTTTTAAGTTTTAATTTCAATGATGATGATTTATGTGTTCTTAATATTTTGGTAGTGTGTCATTCTGAATTAATTGTTATATTATTCCTTGGCTATCGGCCACATGTAAATGGATTGAGTTTCAATCTTGCCTTATGAATCAACTACAATAAACGGATCATTTGCAAACAATATCGCAAAGACAATAATCACAAAATAAACTAACTTCACTGGTGTTAAACACTTTCTTTAATAGAAATCTTGGTCTTAACAGACGGGCTGAAAAGTTCGTAGGTGGACACATAGATGGCGCTACAAGTATTAAATCCATATAATTTTTAGCTATCCCTAACCTTCAAAAGACACGTGTATACATTTGATAGTCGTTGCACTATTAGTATGTGAGTTATAGCATTTTTAGTGAAGAAACTTTTGTTAGTTTGAAAAAATGGTTAAAAAGGAATTTCTTGTGTTAATAAAGTATTGCTTTTTGGCGAAAAAAATACTATTGAATCCAAGGATTGATTTGATAAACATTATTCGGACTTTGCACCAGAAAAATCAAACGTAGAGAAGTGGTTTGCTAAATTTAAACGAGGCGAAATGAGCACCGACGACGATGCCCGCAGTGGACGCCCCCAAAGAGGCTGTTACCGACGAAAACATCAAAAAGTCCACAAAATAATTTAAGCTCACAATCGACCAAAACCAACAACGAATTGATGATTCAAAAGCAGTGTTTGGAGCGGTTCAATCTTAATAAACCCGAATTTTTGCGTCGATATGTGACAATGGATGAAACATGGCTCCATCATTTCACCCCGGAATCCAATCGACCGTCAGCCGAGTGGACTGACGTGATGAACACTAAAAATGTTATAACTCACATACTTATAGTGCAACAGCTGTCAAATTTATACACGTGTCTTTGAAGGTTAGGGGTAACTAAAAATCATATGGATTTAATACTAGTGTGCAAACGAACATTTCAGTCCAGTTGTTATAATAATCATTTCCTGCCAAGCTCTTAATTATTGCCAGATATTTCGCCAAATCATTTGTATATATTCCTAACACAAATCAATATCGCATAAAAGTTCTAATAGCTTGATTATATATTTTATAATTTTTGCATATTGAACTGCATAATTAGTTTAACATTGTTCAGCCTGGTGTACCATCACATTATTATATCATTATATTATATTATTATAATAAGACAAATAATAAAACAAACTCCATATTTAATAAATATTCTTTAAATGTTTGCGGCATCTAATAGAGATAGGGACCTTAAAATATATATATATATATCACATTGATGGCTGTCTTGTACATCATGATTATTACAAGAAAATCTAATTTCGATTAAACGCTTCAAAGATTTTGCGTAAGTTGCTTAACTAGATATTTCAAAATAAAATCGTAACAGTCGATTAAGGATTTTCTTTCCGTTTCCTAACTATTACATAAGAATTTCTTTCTGTAATATTCGAAGAATTTTATTGAATTAATTAACTATCCAATGCTTACTGGTTGGTTTTCTTAGCAAACTTCAAAATTTAATAACAATAAATAACCTGATAATTAACTGAATATTAACTTGTAAGGTGTTTAGTTAGGAAACAATTTAATTCTAAATATACAGTTTTTTTTTCGTTATAATATTAAAAATGATTTATTTATTTGTGTAATTATTTAAAAAAAAGGACAGTAGTATGTTTAATTGAATATAGTGTTTTATCTGTCCAACGAAAGGTCCTGAGCACTTACTTATATAGCTAATATTTATTGGCTATTGAAATCGCAAAGCTATTGCTTGATTAATGTCGATTTATTAAAGAAATGTTAAAGAACTGTAAATTGTAAATATAAAAATTAAGAAATATTAAGTTAATAATATTAATTTAAATTATTAAATAATGTAAAAGTTGTAAATGTTCAAATAAATTGTAATTTAGGTCTACAATGTCTTTAATAAATAGATATTGATCAAGTAATAATTTTACGAATTGAACAGCCAAGAAATATTTGAATTTAAAGAGCGTGCCAATTTATTTTTATTCAGCATGATGTGTGATGCTATTGTATATCATCTTTTGATGTATAATGATTGTGTGCTTCCCTTTTTGAAATCAATACCACTTTCGGGTGAAATTGCTCTGCATTTGAGTATCATAAGGAAAAAAAAGGAATTTTTAAGGAGGAAGGAATTTTTACAAACAGGTAATTCGAGAATTTCTTTCGAAAGTATGGTCTGTAAAAGTCAACAGTAGCAGTATGGTTCATTTCACCATGTTACCTATTCGAACTATGTTTAGTTCTCTGTTAAAATTGCATATATCAATTAAGGCGAATTGTCATCACGGTTATTAACATACATTGTTCATTCCACCATGTTAGTTATTCGAATTAAATTTAGTTCTCATGTAAAACTGCATATATCAATTAAGGCGAATTTCAACAAAGGTGAAATAAATAAAATTAAGTTAGCAGGAGAATCATTTTTCGAACAATTCAGTTTGTAATGTTGAATTGGTAATGGGATAAAATAAGCATGTGCCTATTTGAATTTAAATACTTTCTGTAAAGCATTTTGTATTAAATTTCAATAATTATTTTTAACGGCTCATATCAGGAATATTCGACGTTTCTAAAGAGACATATTAGTTCAATGAAAAATGCACTTTTGATTTTTTTGGGTTGATTACAGTCCGACTCGTAGCACGATGGCAACTTTTGCAGCTGGTGAACATTTGGGCTAAGGTTCATTCATCTGGCGGCATTGTCGCAGACATTGTTTCAAAATCGAGGCGACTCAATGGCGTTTGTGATGTTTAGCATCCTGCTTCGTGAATTGGACTACCTAGTATGAGTTTTCGCGGTTTTCTCCAGGATAGGATACGCAATGACCAAGTAGTTTTCCCTAAAAGTCCTCCCGCAAGGCAATGCCCTCTTGATTCAGCGACACGAAAACAAGTCAGACTTCTACCTATATGTGCTCCATCACAACAGAAACTCCCCCTCCCTCACCTTTCATGAGTAGACTATTCATGGGGTGTCCATGCCGACTGCCAGGACACTGAGGATTAGTCACAACATTACTCAAAAGTTAAAAAAAGAGTTTCTAAAAAGAACGATTAATCTTATAAAACCTAGCCTGAGAGACCAAATATGTCGATTTCTCTTAATCATAGGAATTTCCTCTAAATCACTCAATAAAAGAAAATTGATAAATCTAACAGAGAAAATATTAAAAAAAAATATTATTTTTTACTATGGCCACGCCATTTTTAAATGAGTAAAGAAAAATAAATAAATAAATAACCTTGTTTGAGCACTCTTGATGAGTTTCTCTTTTCATCTCCTAGAGGTCCCAAAACTTCTTTATAGGCTAATGTGTTGAATCCACACATCACAAATTGCTTATCTTTTCCTATTACAATAGTGCAAAAAGAACCAATGACTGTTGCAGTTATTTTCCAGTGTATAGCATCCCATTGCATTTTTCTGAAGATGAGGTCCTATTCCCTCTCCAATCTTGAAAAACCGGAAAGGCACATTTGGTTTCTGAAGGAAAATCTTTCGGATGACTTCTGCTGAATTTGTTTCTTCGTAACGTAATATTTCTGGGAATTTGTTATTCCTTGCAAAAATTGAAGTCCTTCAAATCGGAATTACTGGCTGAAATTCAGAATTTATTTATTTTTCTTGTGAAATGACTTTATCTGTGGTAAATGTTTGGATATTATATAAATATTGAAATCCTGAAATACTAAAGTTCTAATAATTTATGTTTGGTGGAATAAAAGAAACGAAATTTGAAATCAAATACAATATTTTATTCAATTGATTACAATTCGTTCAACAAATTTACATGTCAATTAAAAATTATACATAGATTTTTTTATAACTACATGCATAATTTCTATATACACATTTATAATTTTTTAACAATTCTTTTTACATGAGGCTTTTCTTACTGAAGTAGCACAATTTTAAATTTTATGAAATATATAAATTAACCGAAAATCAAAGTCACAGTAAGTTTTTCTGACATTAATAAATATTATATAATGATTAAGTTACTTTTTATACATACAAATCATAAAACAAAATTTTTAAAAATTGTCCAATCTGAATATAAAGATCTGAAATTACATATAACAGCAAAATCATAAAAAAATAAATAATAAAAAATATAATAAAATATAAAAAAAAAAAAATTATTAGATATCCCTAAAAATACAATCAAACTGAAAATTACTTTCAATACATATATATATATATATTTGTGTATATATACACACACACACACAAAAAAAAAAAAAAAAAAAAAAAAGGGAACATTCTCATTTTATAGATTTCCTTTCTTTAATTCTTTTTTTTTTTATAACTGGGAAAGTATCCTATTAGTCCTTATCTGCTTTCCTTTTCAATGTATTATCTCATAATTTCAAAGGACTCCAACTCAAGATAGAAGATAGGGCTACTTCGCACTTACACAAATCGTCGACAAAGCCACAGCAGCATTCACTACAAGTTTTGAATTGCTTCAAACAATACAATCAAAATGCAATATTAATGTGTGTTATAATGTTATGTTAATGTCAAAATGTGTTATTATTCTAAAGCATAATAATATTCCCTATACATAAACCCTAAAAATGAATCAGGTAAAATCGCATATTTTGTATATATATATGTATATACATATAAACATATATATACATATAATAGCTGAACTCAGCATACGTTGTCCTACCAAAAAAAAAAATTATAGAAAATTACATAGCAGGAATATATTCTCCATGTTCCAATATATGTGCATATTAATTTTCATGAATGTCGTTTGAATGGTATATAAGATGAAATGGTGGCGTATCACAAATAAGGTAAATAAATAAATAAAAAATAAGGTAAATAAGGTGGCAAATAACAATCAAGTAGAAAGGTGCGAACCTATTTTCCAACTCGAATACATACTATTACCCATTTTCAGAGCAATTGTTTGAACGGTATAGAAGTTGATAGATTGCAGCACCACCTGGAGGCGACTTACAAAAAAAGGGTCAAGCATAAAAACATTCTCCATTTTTGTTAAACACACACAAAATTTATCAAAATCGGCCGAGCCTTTTAGGAGGAGTTCCGTGACAGACACATGTGCAGAAGAAAAAAATACATATATAAATAAATATATAAATATATATAAACATATTATATAAATATATATATATATATATAAAGATGTATATGAAGGAATCAGGTAAACCCGAAAACCAAACTAGAACTGACAAGGGATAACAAGTTTGCACGACAGAAGCCACAACACAGTTCTCAGCCCAGAAATTGTGTAACAAAACTATCATAACCTTCGCAATACAAAAGTCCTGAAGAATCTCCCATGCCAACCTCTCAGATAAAAAAGGTAGAAATTGTTCATCATCCGAAGTACTAATAAGCCGCAGAAACGAAGCCGAAAATCATTAGGCAGACACAAATATCAAAATATTGAACGGCCACCAGAACTACGTTGCCAGATAAAAAAGAACACACAAAATGACAAATACAATATCTTTCATATATATATATATATGACAGATAGTATTAGAGTTCACGCATTGTTTACAACCAAAGCCTTGTTCACTGATTTTTAAATTACTGGTCAGACGGTGAGATTAGACGTTGACATTGTTGGGTAGAGATGAATCTTTGGTTCTTTTGGTTATTTTTTTTGATGTAAAAGCCCTGTGAAAAGTCTGAATTCACATACATATATTCGATTTTTGATGCACGATGCTCAAAGCTCATTAACAGTGTCGCAATTGTCTCTTTGTCTTTTTAATTTTAAAATAGTGCAAGAACTCCTGCATTGTTAACAATCGAAGGTTAGTCTATTGACTACTAGTTAGATGATTAGAAATGAGATGTTGAATATAATTAATAATTTATTGAATATTATTATATTCCAATATAAAATAAAATAAATTATTCAAGACGAGAAAAGTATTTGTAGAATGTGAATAAAATAACGTATCTGATTGGATTAGAAAAAATTAATACTAATTACATAAAAATTAAAAACAAGTAATATAATGTAGGCATTTTTTTATTATCTAACATATTTCTACTTAAAAAAAATTATTTACCTTCTCAATGAAAACTACATGAAATGGAAATATATTAAATATAAACAAAACAATGATTTATTAGTTTATTGTTTAGAGTGGATATCTTCGTATGCATTTTAAATTTAACTTAACAACTGTTATTAAAAGAGTGCTATTTTTTGTGCTGATTGAGTCAGTTTATTTCTTCAAATATTGAACAAGTAGGTTTGTCTAAGAAATATTAGAATTATAAGTCGAACTTTTCCGCAAAAAACTTAACTTATCATTCTAAACTCCAACACTCTAAACTTACATATTCTGCAAACTCTCATAATCATCAGTGGCGCAACAGCCCCATGGGGGGCCAAGGCCTCTGCCTGTTGGTAGATTTCTAGATGGTTGATGAATCTTTTAAGTGGTACGGTTGTCAATCCGACGCTCAACGTTCTACGGACATATTAGACAGGGACCTACTGATTCCAAACCACGGCAAACATCCATGGAACAGCCAGAATTCGAACCTGAAACCTGTGGTACCGAGCGCCAGAGCTCTAAACACTCACCCATCAAGCCCCTCTATAAAATCTACCTTGTATTAATTGCACACAAACCTCTTTAATATAATTTTTAACAAATTAAATTAATACATTCGAATAATAATAACAATAATAACAGATTGTTTTTGTTGAAACAAATAATCTTAAACATTCACCAATTTTCCTTTCTTTTTAAAAAAACATAGATGATACGACATTAGTCATAACAAATGTGTTATGACCATTTTGAAGAAGTCTGAAAAACTGTACGTTTCCGGCTTACAGATTAATTAACAATTAATGCTTTGACATGAAAGTAATGCTTTGACATGAAAGTAATTTGAAAAAACTGACATATATTAAAAAAGCAATGCAATTACATCATTTTACATTAACGGATACTTCTTATTCTATGCATATTAGAGCAAAATGAAATGTCATGTTCGTATAAAGAATATAAATTACAGCTCAAAATGAAAAAAAATATGAAAAAATACTGAGAACAAGAGAGATTGGAAATTAGAACATAAAATAATTTATGACTTTAAAATCAATGAAATCCGTTTAATTTTCTATATAATTAAAGAAATAGAATGTTAAACTAAAAAATGTGACGTATAATTCTGAGAAACATTTTATTAATAAACGAACGCAGTATCTATTTCTAATCTTGTTATTGAATCGAAAAGCTGAAATGTAAATAATTATTGAAATGATAATCCTATAACCTTGAAGTCGCAATGCAATAAAATGAAACACTCAGCATTTTGTTTGTTATCGTTAACTATTATTAATAACAATAATAAAAAGGTAAAAACTGCATCTACTGAGAAATAGGATTAGGTATGATTAATTCTCTGAGCTAATTAGTTAAGGACCTACAGTTTAACGTGGATTCCGTATCCCTAACAAACATCCGTGCCAGCGCCAGTAATCGAACCTCAAGTCTATGGTAACAAGGGCGCGAATGATTTTTGTGCTGCTTCAGATAGCTTTTATTTCTTCAAATGTAATGCAAGAAGGCTTGTCTTAAAAAATATTAGAATTACAAAATAATTTTATGTCTAACTTTCCTGCAAAAATCTACGACTCAAAACTGTAATATTCTGAATTTACAATTTTTATAAACTCAACATCACATTAACTACACACAAACCTACTCATACTTTTTTACGTATCTAAACTAATACATTCGAAAAATAATAATAGCAGAATGTTTCTGGCGTCACAAAGGAAATTTAAACATGCATTAATTTTCCTTTAAAAAACATGGATGATATGACATTAGACATAACAAATGTGTTATGACGTCATTTTCGAAGAAGGCTGGTAAATTGTACTTTCCTGGCTTTACATAATAATTAATTAATTCACAATTAATATGCAATTCTGCAAACCACGAGACAATGATATATTTAAGAACACATTTTGTAATGCTTTGACATGAAGGTAATTTGAAAAAAACTTAATTATATTAAAAGAACTCAATGCAATTACATCATTTTTACATTAACGGATATTTCTTATTCTATGCATATTAGAGCAAAATGAGATGTCATGTTCACATAAAAAAGAATATAAATTATACCGCAAAATGAAAAAAATATGATAAATTATTGAGAACAAGAGAGATAGTTAATTAGAACATAAAAAAATTTATGACGTAAAATCAATGAAATGAGTTTAATTTCTTACATAATTAAAGAAATAAAATATTAAAGCAAAAAAAAAAAATGATATATCATTCTGAGAAACATTTTATTAATAAACGAACTCAGTATTTATTTCTAATCTTGTTATGGAATCAAAAAGCTGAAATGTAAATAATTATTGAAATGATAATCCTATAACCTTGAAGTCGTAATGCAGTAAATGAAACACTCAGCATTTTCTTTGTTATAGTTAACTATTATTAGTTACAATAATAAAAGGCAAACTGCATCCACTGTAAAATAGGATTAAGTATGATTAAATCTCTGATGTCAAACTAGATTCAGAATCAAATTTGGCATTTTGTCCTTCTTATAATAACAAAAGAAATTTCATTTTAGATGCATTAAACAAAATAATAACATTGTTTTGTAAAAAACAATTATTCAAGATGTAAGTTTTAAATTTGATTTATTAAGCAAATAAATCATCTTCTATTTAGTCGAAACAAACATTTATCCTTCTCAAACCAACGGGACTATTATTTGATAGTCGTATCAGAATATATTTTCAGATCATTATTTGTTATCAGAATATATCATTATCATATTATCATAATATGTCATTATCATATTATCATAATATATCAATATCATATTATCAGAATATGTCATTATCATATTATCATAATATATCATTATCATATTATAAGAATAACATAATTTTAGAACATATTTTTTTTTCATAATTTCTTTCAGAATTTTATGAAGTGCCATATCAATAAGACATTTTTGTTAACCTTAAAATAAGTTGATGCCAGGTATAAATTATTCCAACTAGAAAAAAACAGTATTCTAAGTAAAAAAAAAACGTCAGTATAACTAAAAATGTTTCACGTTAGATATTTTAATTTTGTGAAAAACAAATTAAGTTAAATTTTTTATTTTATTTATTATTTATTTATTCAATAATTTTTTTGAATTTCAAGAAAACGTATTGGAAAATTATGTTTGTTAAATAGTCTTCTAGTAAATTCTAAAAATATGTAGGTTCGTCCTTAAAAAGAAAAAAGGGTTTATATAATCCAATTTTTATAATAATTTTTTTTTTTATTTCCAATGGCAAATTATGAACAGTTACAGCAAAGAAAGAACAACGAAAAAAAAAAAAAAACATACAATATACAACAACAACAAAATAATACAACAAAACATGCTGAAACAGAGTTCATTAATCTAACAATAATGCCAAGTTGCAGATCTTTTAGCCACTAAAAAGTGTTACCAGGTGCACCATGGGGAGATAGATCTTCTGCACACCCAATTTTTATAATATATATAAATCAAATAGAATATATATATATATAAAAGAGAGAAATATGATTGGAATTAATAGTTATTCACTAAAATCAATATTTTTTTATATCAAATAAAATATTTATTAGATATGTAAATAATATGGTTTCGTATATTTTGCTCGTTTTAAGACATAATCAATATACATTAAAATTTATTGTCCAGAATTAAATAATATTAATAATTCAGCTTAGTGTTCTATGGCTTATTTTCATTTCTTAAAATTTAAAATTGTTGTATAAATTAAATATTTTTAATTATAAACTATAAAATGAATTTTGATAAATTTATTTTTTACTGTACAAAGTTAGTAAATTATGTAGAAAGGTATTAAGTACATTAAATTTACTAGCTCAAATTTATTTTTATGGATTCTCCTTCAAACTTATTAATCGATATTAAATTCTTACTACCTGATTTTCAATTATATTATAAATGATGTAGTATGGAGATTTGATAACCAGATTGTAACTGGATGTGATTGTGTTGAGACACTTGAGCCACAGGTTGGAAAACTCACAGCTTTTTTAACACAAACACTAACACCTACAATTGGGGAGATGCAATATTTAATGCATTTAAAGACAGATAATTATGAGTTCGGGTGAAGGACTTCACATTTAAGCCGAAAACTCAATACGTGGCTATGCGCAAGATGCGCTAAATATACTTCATCTTTGGATGACTGTAGGCCTTTTAATGCGCCGTGGTATGATGAATATATTTCCTCTCAGGTTGAGAGACTATAAACTAATGCTTCTCAACGAAAGCGTGTGGTTGCAATCTGGTGAGAGTCTCGAGGCCTACTAACATTTCTATTGAACACCACAGAGGGCGCTCTTGCCAGTGCGTAGTAGGAAGCATGGTCATATCGTTCGATTGCTATAGCATATTTTGATACATCACTGATGTAATTTATAATTTATTTAGTTTTGATACTGTTTTATTTATCTATATGCATAATCATAAATAATAGTTGAAATAATATATCAACAATAAAAAACTAATTGCATCAAGTATTTAATCATATATTTTAATTCATTATTTAATTCAATTTATTTGAAAAAATTCAATTTAAGACGCTATTTGTAAAAATGTAATTCTTTCCCCCTTAGCAGTAATGATTTAAATGCATTATTTTTAACCAAACTCAAGAGATTTTTGATTAAAAACATTAAAAAAGAAAGATAATTTTCAAAACTTGTATTTGCTTTTTAATAAATGTTTCCAAGCAGCAAGATAAATTTCGAAATAAAGCATTTCGATCTTTCCAAAAGTTTTCCTAAAGAAATAAACTATAAGAAATGGGAAAGGTAAACCAAGACAACATACGTTTTTATGATAAACTTTCGATATTATAGCGACAAATCATGTAACATGTCACATAAATGGTAAAAAGTGGTGAATTATTGCGGTATTTGAATATTTATGTGGAAAAACCCTCGAAGTAGAATCGATTTCATTTTTCAAATCGAGCAATTCTTTTTCGAAATCTTAGCAGAAATATTTCGGATGCATTTTACTTGTAAAGCAAGAATTTCCAAACCCAAAATATTTTATATATGAGATTTTGAAAAATTACTTTAATATAAATCCGTTTTCGTTTGATTGAAATTTCTTTTTTTAGAAATTTTGGATGAATACATGAACTATATTTATAAAATTACATTCAAAAAACAATATTCAAGCTTTAAGGCAAATGTCAAATAAATGACTCTTTGTCAAGTTTTTATTGATTCTAATAACCTGGTTTATGCAATTGTTTTTTCTCTAATTGCGATAATTCAAAAGAATTGGATTTTTTTCATTTTTTGATTTGCTTAAAATACAAAAGGAAATTGTGTATTTCAATGAGAAATTAACTAATTAATAACTTCCACCTGAAAATTTTCGCTGATACTTTAGGGATTAATTAAGCAAATTTACAAAATACATTTAAAAAAATTTTAATTTAAAGGGAAAAATAAATTTTAGAGTGTCAATGTTTATTTAGTGTTGTTGTATTAATCAAACAAATTATGCTTGTCGGTAAAAAATAAGCTCGTAACCGAAGTATAATTCATCATTTATTTAATAAAAAATGGTTATGTTCTAATCTTTTTGAGAATGATTTATTGTTTCAAAATACCATAATAAATTGGAATCATTTAAATGGAAAAGAAAATTATTTTTGTAAGAAATACTTCTAAAAAAAAATTAGGTTTTTATATAGATATTCTTTATTTATTTTTTGTGAAATATTAAATTTGTCTTTTGTTTCTTTTTAAAACTTTTACCTCCATTTGAAATAAAATTGTACAAAATAAACAAAATTTAAATTAAGGCAAATTTTTAAATTTTATTACTACAAACATACATTGCTTAAGCATTACATTATCTTTACTTCTTAAATATTAAAATATATTGCATTATCTTTTACTTAAACATTTACATTATCTTTTAATTTTTTTTTTTTTTTTTTTTTTTGTGAATATTAAAATTATCTTTTGGTTCTCGTTAAAATTTTTACTTCCATTTGAAATAAAATTGTACAAAATAAACCAAATTTAAATTAAGGCAAATTTGTACATTTTATTATTACAAACATACATTACTTAAACATTACATTATATTTTACTTAAACATTTACATTACCTTTTAATATATTTTTTACCTTTTATTTTATCTTTTGGTTCTCATTAAAATTTTCATCTCCATTTGATATGAAATTGTATAAAATTAACAAAAATTAAATTAATCCAAATTTTGTAATATTTTATTATTTTTTAAAATGGTTGTGTTTAATCTTTTTGAAAACGATTTGTTATTTCAAAATATCATTCTAAAATTGAATCTTTTAATTTGACAAAAAAATTTTTGTAACAAATTCTTCTCAACGGTTTAGAAGTTAGGTTTTTATATAAAATTAGGTTAGTTAAAATTAGGTTTTTGTATAAAAGTTTTTATTTATTTTTGTTGTGAAATATTAAATTTATCTTTTTGTTCTCTTTAAAATTTGTATCTCCATTTGATATAAAATTATACCAAATTAACAAAATTGAAATTATTGCAAATTTTGACAATATTTTTATTTCTACAAACATGCAATACTTAAACATTACATTACGTTTACTTATCTTTTCTTCTTAAACATTGCATTATCTTTCCTTTTTAAACATTATGTTTACCTATCTTTTTTTTTCTTAAACATTATATTATCTTTGGATTAAACATTTACATTATCTTTTAATTTTCTATGTCTTAATATTACATTTATCTTTTGGTTCTCATTAAAAATTTTATCTCAATTTGATATAAAATTGTACAAAATTAACAAAAATTAAATTAATGCATTTTTACAAAAATTTTTGTTATTTTAAAATGGTTATGTTCTAATCGTTTTGAGAATAATTTGTTTCTTCAAAATACCGTCGTAAAAATTGGAATCATTTAATTGGACAAGAAAAAAATTTTTAAGAAATTAAGTTTTATATAAATTTTTTAATTGTTTTTTTTTTTTGTGAAATATTAAACTTGTCTTTTGGTTCTCGCTAATTTTTTTTTATTTCCATTTTGATATAAAATTGTACAAAAATTAACAAAATTTAAATTACTGCAAATGTTTGCAACATTTTATTACTACATACATACATTACTTAAACATTACATTACGTAGAAACATTTTTAGAATGGGTGTTGTTTTAAAATTTTAGAACCTCACGAATACAAAGACATTAAGATGAAACTTGACAATTAAAGTGTATCATTTATACTCAGAATTGTGTATTCATATGAACCACTTAAACTGCTTTATGAGACTTAAAATTGGGAAGGGGCCATAAAACTAAAAAAAAATGCTATGGAATGAGAACACAATTTTGCAAGGTCACATAGAGAGGTCAGAAGAGTGCCAAAATAATGTTGTTGCAAGAATAATATTGTTTCTGCTGTTCAACCACCGATTATTGTGGAAAATTGGTAAGCTTCCAAGTCGGGGATTTAAACAGAGTAGTTAATAGGGAAGGAAGTTATTTCAGGAGGGTATCGTAGCAATAAAAAAAAAATTTTAATTTTTTAATAATTAAAAGTTTTAAATAGCATATATTTACTTCTTCATTGGGGCAACAGCAGCCCCATGGTGGAGCCAAGGCCGTCTGTCTACTGTCAAATTTTGTGACAGGAGATTCATTTCTCTTTATGGGGTAGATGTAGGATTATCAGCTAGGGTTACCTTTAAGTGTAGGGTTGTCAGCCCCTACACCTGATGTGCAAGTCATATTGGGAAGGAAATGGGGTTTAATGTGGATTCCGAATCAGTACAGGCATTCATGGCACCGCCGAAACTCGAACCCGAAGCCTGTAGCCCCGAGCGCTAGTCAATTAGCCATCAGGGCCTCCCACATATATTTAAGAAGATGAAAAAAAATTCACAACAACTATTAAATTATAATTAACTATTATTAACAACTATTTTTTTCTTTTAAAAATGTTTTGAGGCACGTGTGACACCCTAACAAATAATGGAATCGTCCGTTTTCTCTTATAAACTGATTTTTACCTTCGAATAAAAATTGGTAATCGATCTATGTATAATCTATGTATCTATGTCTACGATCTATGTAATCGATCTATCTCATAGTAATTAGAAATAAGTACTTACAAGTTTCTGTAAAATACTAATTATAATTAATAAGGAATAATTAATTATCATTTTATATCAGGAATAGTCATTAATCATTTTAAATCAGGAATAAGGAATAATAAATTATCAAGAGATGAGCCTTTTTAAAATGAAAACAAAAGCAATTTTATAACTTCTGTGTTGAATATTTTTCGATCTTAACTTTTATTGAATGGATTAATCAATAAGTTAAAATACCTTATCCAATATTTATACATACACTTATATTTATACTTTCTTTAACATTTTTATACTTTTGGAATATACAAATCATATTACAGTTTCATCACTATCAACATCTGTTGCGCAACAGCCCTAAAAATCATCTGTTGCCCAACATCCCTACGGCCGTCTATCCACTGAGAGACTTCTGGACAGGAGATATTTTGTTTTTACAGGGTAGGGTTAACAGCCTTACGCCCAACGGTCATATAAAACAGGGATAGAATTCTTTTAATTTTTAAAAATTAGTTTTTAGTTTCTACAGTTATATTAGATCGAAACCTACGGTTAAAAGTGGATTCGAAACACATCAAATATCCATGGCATCGCCGGCACTCGAACCCGAAACCTGTGGCACGCATCGCCAGAGTGCTAGTTACTCGGTTTTCTGGAACAATAATTAAATAAACTTCATTAAAAAGAGTTTACTCAAATTAAAATTACTCAAAAATTTGTTTATTCATACTTCTTCTACATTATTTATGAATTTAATTTGATTACTAAATAATATCTCATTTTTGCACAATAAAGCATGGAGTTATTCCTGACCCCATCGCCTCTCATATGATATTCCCTGATTACTTTTATTAACAACAAAATCTGAAGAGATTAGTGATTAGTTATTCAGTTATTTACAAAATATATTTTAATTCCAAATATGATTAAATATTACTGTAAAAAATAATCTCTGAAAATATCAATGAAATTTATTATTTCTAACTATTTAAAATATTTATACGAATATTTTTATGTAATTCCAAAAGTGTATCGATCAATTCATTGAAAAGTTACAAAATAATGTTATATATATATATGTAATGTAAAATATATACTTTGATACATATTCATGAACCACTTCAAATCTAATTAATATAAGTGGAAATTATGTATCTAGTAATATAAATTCTAATACTGAATTATACTCTTGTTAACCTTCAAATAAGGATTGAACGTTCTCAAAGATCAATTTCTTTGAATTGCAACGTATTCATTAATATGATTTATCATTTGAATATCAAAAGTATTTCTGTATTATTTAAATTTCTTCATCAGAAATCTAATTTGCATAACTGGTTGAGAAAAATTGTACTGAAAATTGTATTTCAAAATTATATTCAATATTAACTTCATTATAAATTTAAATTTTAAATAGAATTTTATGATGTTGCTTAGTTTTTGTGAATCTTCATTTAATATTTGAAGTGCAAACAGGCTTAACAGAATATTCTTCATAAGAAGCATTAGAAAAAATGCATTAGATTTATTATAATTTGTTAATTATTTATAAATTTATAATTATTATTATTATTTATAAATAATTATATGTTAATTATAATTATTTATTATTTATTATTTTCAGAACCAATGTATTGATGGAGTTTTTTACTATAATTTTGGACCACTTTGGCTGTATAATTTTTTTTTATTCATTATACAAGAAAAAAAAATATACATTTAATTTAATAATACTTTTGGCATCCATTTTTATTTATGATCATAATTATAATTTATTTTAAATATTTATAATTGTAGTTTATTTTAATCGTTTCATTTTTCTACCGTGAATGAAAATCATTAATTTTTTGTTTTATTTTTGGTATTTTGTGCACAAATGTTTCTTCGGAAGCTGATCATCAAATAGGAATAATTTTTTACAATGTCCTTTATGTTTCCAATTATTTATTTATTTATTATGGAAGGTCTTTAAAAAGTAAATAAAAATTCTTCATTATATTTCAATAATAATTTTTTTAATTAAAAAATAAATTCTTAAATTACTCTGACTACTAAAACTACTACCATTATTAGTTTTTAAAGTTGGTGGATTAATATTTTTGAATGATAAAAATTAACCTAATCTTTCTCAAAATAATTAACTACACTATTTTGACATTCAAAATTATATTTTAACTTGACATGAAAGTCAAACTAGTAATTAATTCTTGGAAAACTCATAATTTATTAAAAGTTATTATTTTTTACAAACTATTAATTGCTCACAATTTTTTCTACGCTTCAACCAAACACTTCTCTAATCCCTAACAAGATTGATTTTTAATTAGTTCTAAATAATTTTGACTCATTATACTAACTGTTATGCCATTAAAAATAAAGAAAAATTTCTTATAATATGAATGCAGGTGTTCAGAAAAGATTAATTAAATAGTTTTCTCAAGTCGATTTCCAATGCTTGAAGCAATTTCTGATGAATCAGACAAGGTTAGCGTCTGATAGTTGGAGCAGTTTACATTTTTGAGCTTGTTTTCGAACGAGTTTGTATATCCAAACTTCAAACTAACAGTTCAAAGTTTAAACTGAACTTGCACAATCATCAATCATTTCAACGCGTTTATCGAGATACTAATGATACATCATCAAATATTTAATTGTTAAGGGGAAGGGGTTCTCTTGAACAATGAACAAACTTTATAAACACAATTATTTAGATTCTTACACATAACATAATACTATATTGTTTGAGTACAATTGCAGACTTTTTAGGCAGTATTATAAATAATGAGTAGTAATTATTTTTAAAACAAAAAGTTAGTTACTAAATTTAAAAATTTAAACATACTTTTTATTTAATTTTTTAAACTAGCATTTATCAAACAAAATATAGCTTTGTTTTAAATTTATATTTTGATTCATTGAAATGTGTAAAAAACAAATAACCACAGATTTTGTGAAAATAATTAACTTCAATCTTTATAGATGGAATTAGTTTTCTATCAATTCTTTACTTCCTATTTTTTGAAATTTAGATGCCAAAAATTAAAAATAAAAAGTTTTGAAATTTAAATTTTAATTCATACTTATATGTAAAAATGTACGCAATTTGTAAGGTGATGTGTAAAAATGAATGATTTTATGAAAGTATTCAATCGTATTTACAAATTGCATAATGTATAATGCAATGTGTAGTGTGCAATTTGCAGTGGCCCCCGATTGTAATGTTGTGGAAGCGTATGCAACTCTGGATTTTTAACTGGATGTGGTTGGAGTTGAGATTTGAGACAAGTTTGGGAACACATAGCTTTTTCATGACACACTCAGAAACAGCGCACACGTCCAATATTTAACACATTGAAAGTCATAATATATTTTTCGTGGAAGGATTCCACTTCGAATCAGAAAACCGATATTGCACGGAATAAACTACCTCTCCGGGTGAGAGTCTGTTGGGCAAATTACGCAGGTTGCGTTAAATATATTTCCTCTCGGGATGTGAGACTGTATAGACGTTTCTCAACAGAAGCGCGTGGTTACGCTTCTTTCCCCTCGGGTGAGAGTCGAGACCCTACTGACCATTTCTGTTAGCGAACGTCACAGGGGGCGTTCTTGCAGTGCATAGGAGGAAGCACGGTCATAAATGGAATTTGTCAATAGAGTAATTGAGTTTGTTTGTTTCTGGTAATTTCTAAAATTGTTGTTTTTAATTTGGATTTTATAAAAATTATTGTTTGGTTTAATGAAAAATATAAAATTACAAATTTTCTGAATAATAAATAAATAACTAATTTCTGAATAATAAATAAATAACTAATTTCTGAATAATAATATAAATAATTTTATAAATAAAACTGCTATAATGTTTTTTACTTTCTGTTTTAGAAAAGACAATTTTCTTTTTCTTTTAGAAAAGAAAATGACCTGCCTTAAAAAGCAGTAAATGTAAAGTAGTAAAAAGTAAATGTAGAATATTTCAAAGGGTAGAAAATTAAAGAGCCTGACTGTATAAAAAGGGCCTGAATGGCCAAGAAGAGTGGCTGTGCACTGGAGCTCGGTACCACAAGTTTCGGGTTTGAATCCCGGCGGTGCCATGGATGTTTGTAGTGGTTCGAAATCCACTTTAAATCGTAGGTCTTTCGGTCCCTAATAGGATCGTAGTTCTTTGCGAGGGCATTATTACTCCGTGGCTTTATCTTCAATTACACGTGCCCCCTGGGTAATGCAAAGTGAGTAACGTCTGTACACAGCGCTTGCCTTAAGGCATCAAGACCAAGCTGTCTAAGTGTTTGGCAGCTGCATTAGAACAAAAAAAAACTTTAAAAAAGAGCAATATTAATAAATATTGTTCAGTAGTAATTATTTGAAATCCTTTATGACTGAAATTTTTTTTATTTTTCATATTCAAAATGTATGAAGATTAGCTGAAATATTTTTTTCTTATTTAAGAAGCATTCAACGAAAAAGTATCTTAAAAGTATTTCAACTTATCAGAGCTCACATTAACATTCAGAGTCCTTGACACAGCTTTGAAAAAAATACGACTAACTTTCATGTAAGAAACCTATTTTTCTATTTAACCTACACACACACACACATATATATATATATATATATATATATATTATTTGTCTTTTTTTAATAACGAGCAGAATTTTTTTTATACAAAAAAAAAAAGATGTTTGCCTGCTTGAAACAAAAAGCACAGAAATATTCGAACTAATTAGAGCTGAAATTAACATTCGGAATCATTGACACAACCTTGACAAAAATGCAACAAACTTTCATTTAAAAAACGCTTTTTCTTTATTTAACTTATATATAAAAATAATAAAATATATCCAAAAAATTAACCATTATCTTTAAGACTAAAACTTGTTTATATTTTTTTTTATATGCAAAAAAAAAAAAAAAAAAAGGATGTTACCAGTTTGAAACAAAAGCAACTTAAGAAACAAAGAAAATATTCGAACTAATTAGAGCCAAATAAACATTGAGTCACTGACACAACACTAATATGCAATGCCTTCTTTTGAATAATGTATTCAAGGGGACCCGTTTGTGCAAATTCATTTACAGCCGAGCCTCCTCTTAAAAGAAGAAGCAAACCTGATTTACTAGCAAGTGAAGAATAACATTTTCGAAACCTGCGATAACACACTTAAACCCCGAAGAGACTTCAACAATAAACTTCCAAGTCGCAGTCGAGCAGCAATGCCACTATTAAGTAACGCCGGAGAGAGGTAAAAACACAAGCAATTTACTCCCGGAAAACACCCCACTAATTTGTTTCCACTGCCTGGCACCACTGGAAAAAGGGCATAATATTGAAATAATTAGCCCCGAAATTCAATTATAAAGTCCAGAAGCTTCCTTGCCCTAATTAAAACGCGCAGGGATTACATTATGCAGAAAGCACATACGTCGAAAACGAAATTTAATGAAGCTTTTCAAAAAGCTTTCTGAAGGAGGAAAGGAAATGAAAAAGAACGATATCAATTCACTTTTACCGACATTTTCTTTAACTTTTATTTTCCCGGCTCTTCAGGAAATTGAAGTTGCCGAAGCCTGATTGGCTGATGGGGTGACTCCATTTAGAAAGGTGGATTTTTGCCGAGGACTTTTGGAGTCGTTGAATGGAATCGGTAACAAGTTCTCCTTTCCGGAAAGGAAAAGGATGCGCTTGAATCCGAATTGTAGCTAATTTCAGTTTAATAGTTACAATTCGAATATAGTTAAGTTATTATTCGATGACGGTTGCTTTTTATAATGCATCAATGTGCTTTTCGTGGTTTTACTGATTTTTTAGGTTTGAGGACTTTCGCTACATTGTCCTCGCATTTGCAAGTCATAAGGGACAAACCTCGAAAAGCATTTATTGTTGCTTTTCTTTCCATCACCCTCGTCCCAGGGATGTGGAGTTCTCTACCAGTTAGAAGGTTTGGAGTAAAAAATCAGTGAGTTTCATGTACAAAATAAAAAGCCCACAGACGAGTGTTAAACATTTTGTCAAAAACTCGGAAAGCATTATGGTTGTCTTTTTCCACATATCTCACCCCAGAGATATGGAGCCAAAATTCAATTTGATAAAGTCCAGAATGCAACTCAAAAATCAAAGAAAATCGAACTAATTAGAGCTCAAATTAACATCCGAGTCCCTGATACAACCTTGACAAAAATGCAACTAACTTCATGTAAGAGACGTTTTTACACGCACACACACACACACACACACACACACACACACACACACACACACACACACACACACATATATATATATATATATATATATATATATATATATATAAATAATGATTTTGTTACTTTTTTTTTTTTTTAAAGAATGAAAGAAATTGTTTACATTTATTTATGCAAAAGGAAGAAGAAGGATGTTGCCAGTTTGAAACAAAAACAAAGAAATATTCGAGCTAATTAGATCCCAAATTAACATTCGGAGTCACTCACACAACACTAATATGCACAATGCCTTCTTTTGAATAATGTACATTCAAGAGGCCCGTTTTTGCAAATTCATTTATGAAGCGAGCCCTTTGAAAAGCAGGAAGTAAACCTGATTTACAAACAAGTGAAGAATAACATTTCCGAAATCTGCGATAACCCACTTAAACCCAAAAGAGACTTCAACAATGAGCTTCCAAGTCGCAGACGAGTAACAATGCCACTATTAAGTGACGCCGGAGAGAGTGTAAAAACACAAGCGAGTTACTCCCCGGAAAACTCCCCACTAATCTGTTTCCACTACCTGGCCCCGACTGAAAAGTGGCATAATACTGAAATAATTAACCCTGAAATTCAATTATAAAGACCAGAAGCTTCCCTGCCCTAATTAAAACGAGCAGAGATTACATTATGCAGGAGTACACACGTCGAAAGTAAATTTAATGACGCTTTCTTCTAAAGGAGGAAAGTAGAAGGAAAAAAAGGAATGAAAAGAACAATATCAATTCACTTTTACCGACATTTTCTTTTTACTTTTTTATTTTCCCGATTCTTCAGGAAATTGAAGTTGCCGAAGCCTGATTGGCTGATGGGGTGACTCCTTTCAGAAAGGTGGATTTTGGCCGAGGACTATTGGATCAGCTGAATGGAATCGGTAATAAGTTCTTGATCCTGAAAGGAAAAGGATGTGCTTGAATTCGAATGGTAACTATTAGACTGAAGTTATTATTCAATGAGATTTTTTGTGATTCGTCAGTGGGCTTCGCGTTCCACTGCTTGACGTAGGGCTGGAAGTACTTTCAAGGATGATAGTCCAGCAATTGCTAGACGTAAGAGACAAACGTTTAAAAGCATTCATTGTTGTCTTTTACTTTTACATCACAGGGCCCCTACCATTTAAAAAGAAGGAGTAAAAACATCAGTTCATTTCATGAATGGTTAATGACAATGTCTTCCGATAGAATTTTAGGAGAAGGTCTCCCACATTTAAGTATCGAAAACTCAGAAAGCATTCATTTTTTGTCTTTTATTTACACATACCTCATCTCAGGGCTGTAGAGTCTCCTACCAATTAAAAGCGTGTGAGTAAAAATCATTGGTTTCATGAGCAAAAACGAACGGCCCATCGACGATTGTTGAGGGAAGGGTAGTGTCTACTGAGAGAAATATTAGGTTATTACTCCAAATTTAACCGAAAGCATTCATTGTTGTCTTTTTTTCCACACACCTTATTTCAGGGTTGTGAAGTTCAGAATGAAAGTTTGAAGCGGAAGTTTGTAGTAAAATATCAGGAGCATCCACGTCTGAATAATAAGCCTCCGACGAGTTCAGAGAAGGACAATGATTTCTAGAAGGAATTTTAGGAGTAACAGCTCCACATTTAAGTGTCAGAAACCCGAAAAGCATTCATTATTGTGGTTTCTTTTTTTTTTTTTTTTTTATATTTAACTTATATATAAATATAAAAATATCCCATTTTGTCTTTTTATAAGACTGAAAGAAATTGTTTACATCATTTGTATCCAAAAAAAGAAAGGATGATGCCAGTTTGAAACAAAAAAGCAAATAGATATTCAAACTAATCAGAGCTCGAATAAACATTCGGAGTCCCTAAAATCACTCTCACAAAAATGCTACAAATTTTCATTTAAGAAAAAGAATTTTTTTCTATTTAGTATATATAAAAATTAAAAAATTATCCATTGTTTGTCGTTAAGACTGAAAAAATTTTTTATATTTTTATATTAAAAAAATAAAGGATTCTGCCAGTTTGAAACAAAAAGTAACTTAAGAAGCAAAGAAATATTCTAACTAATTAGAGCTCCAATTAACATTCGGAGTCAATGACACAACCTTGAACAAAAATGCAGCAAACTTTCATTTAAAAGCTTTTTTTCTATTTAATTTATATAAAAATAAAAAAAAAAATAATCCATTATTTATCTTTTAAGACTGAAGAAAAAAATGGTTAAAATTTTTTTATATTCAAAAAAGAAAAGAAAGGAAATAAAGGATGTTACCAGTTTGAAACTAAAAGCTAAGAAAATATCCGAACTAATTAGAGCCCAAATTAACATTCGAGTCACTGACACCCAACACTAATATGCACAATGCCTCCTTTTGAATACTGCATTCAAGAGGCCCGTTTGTGCAAATTCACTTACAAACCGAGCCTCCTTTTAAAAGGAGAAACAAACCTGATTCGCAATCAAGTGAAGAAAAAACATTTCCGAAACCTGCGATAACCTACTTAAACACCGAAGAGACTTCAACAATGAACTTCCGAGTAACGACGAGTAACAATGCCACTATTAAGGGACGCCGGAGAGGTAAAAACACAAGAAAATTACTCCCGAAAACTCCCCACTAATTTGTTTCCACTGCCTGTCCCCACAGGAAAAGGGCATAATATTGAAATAATTAGACCCGAAATTCAATTATAAAGTCCAGAAGCGTCCTTGCCGTAATTAAAACGAGCAGAGATTACATTAAGCAGAAAGTACATACGTCAAGAAATTTAATGATGCTTTCTCAAATCTTTCTGAAGGAGAAAAAAAAGGGAATGAAAAAGAACGATATCAATTCACTTTTACCGACATTTTCTTTTACTTTTATTTTCCGATTCTTCCAGGAAGTTGAATTTGCCGAAGGCTGATTGGCTGATGGGGCGACTCCTTTTATAAAGGTGGATTTTTGCCGAGCACTATTGGATCAGTCGTTGAATGGAATCTGTAATAAGTTCTCTTCGAATCCGGAAAGGAAAAGGATGTGCTTGAATTCGATTGGTAACTGTTAGACTGAAGTTATTATTCAATGAGATTTTTTGTGATACGTCAGTGGGCTTCACGTTCCATTAACGTAGGCTTGGAAGGACTTTTTTAAGGATTACTGTACAGCATTGAGAGACGTTAGGGACAAACCTCGGAAAGCATTCATTGTTTTTCTGTATCCACACCTTCCAAGGCTGTGGAGTCCCCTACCAGTTAGAAGGATTGGAGTAAAACGTCAGTGGGTTTCATGTACAAAACAAATAGCCCAGCGAAGAGTGTTGAGGAAAGGACAGTGTCTTCTGGGAGGAATATTAGGGCAATTGTCCCAGATGTGTCAGAAACTCGGAAAGTATTCATTGTTGTTATTTCTTCCCATATATTTCACTTCAATGTTGTCCGAATCCCCTACCAGTTAGATGGTTTGGAGTAAAAACATCAGTGGGTTTCATGTACAAAACAAATAGCCCAGAGAAGAGTGTTGAGGAAAGGACAGTGTCTTCTGGGAGGAATATTAGGGCAATTGTCCCAGATGTGTCAGAAACTCGGAAAGTATTCATTGTTGTTATTTCTTCCCATATATTTCACTTCAATGTTGTCCGAATCCCCTACCAGTTAGAAGGATTGAGTAAAACATCAGTGGGTTTCATGTACAAAACAAATAGCCCAGAGAAGAGTGTTGAAGAAAGGACAGTGTCTTCTGGGAGGAATATTAGGGCAATTGTCCCAGATGTGTCAGAAACTCGGAAAGTATTCATTGTTGTTATTTCTTCCCATATATTTCACTTCAATGTTGTCCGAATCCCCTACCAGTTAGATGGTTTGAGTAAAACATCAGTGGGTTTCATGTACAAAACAAATAGCCCAGAGAAGAGTGTTGAGGAAAGGACAGTGTCTTCTGGGAGGAATATTAGGGCAATTGTCCCAGATGTGTCAGAAACTCGGAAAGTATTCATTGTTGTTATTTTTCCCATATATTTCACTTCAATGTTGTCCGAATCCCCTACCAGTTAGATGGTTTGGAGTAAAACATCAGTGGGTTTCATGTACAAAACAAATAGCCCAGAGAAGAGTGTTGAGGAAAGGACAGTGTCTTCTGGGAGGAATATTAGGGCAATTGTCCCAGATGTGTCAGAAACTCGGAAAGTATTCATTGTTGTTATTTCTTCCCATATATTTCACTTCAATGTTGTCCGAATCCCTACCAGTTAGATGGTTTGGAGTAAAACATCAGTGGGTTTCATGTACAAAACAAATAGCCCAGAGAAGAGTGTTGAGGAAAGGACAGTGTCTTCTGGGAGGAATATTAGGGCAATTGTCCCAGATGTGTCAGAAACTCGGAAAGTATTCATTGTTGTTATTTCTTCCCATATATTTCACTTCAATGTTGTCCGAATCCCCTACCAGTTAGAAGGATTGGAGTAAAACATCAGTGGGTTTCATGTACAAAACAAATAGCCCAGAGAAGAGTGTTGAGGAAAGGACAGTGTCTTCTGGGAGGAATATTAGGGCAATTGTCCCAGATGTCAGAAACTCGGAAAGTATTCATTGTTGTTATTTCTTCCCATATATTTCACTTCAATGTTGTCCGAATCCCCTACCAGTTAGAAGGATTGGAATAAAACATCAGTGGGTTTCATGTACAAAACAAATAGCCCAGCGAAGAGTGTTGAGGAAAGGACAGTGTCTTCTGGGAGGAATATTAGGCAATTGTCCCAGATGTGTCAGAAACTCGGAAAGTATTCATTGTTGTTATTTCTTCCCATATATTTCACTTCAATGTTGTCCGAATCCCCTACCAGTTAGAAGGATTGGAGTAAAACATCAGTGGGTTTCATGTACAAAACAAATAACCCAGAGAAGAATGTTGAGGGAAAGGACAGTGTCTTCTGGGAGGAATATTAGGGCAATTGTCCCAGATGTGTCAGAAACTCGGAAAGTATTCATTGTTGTTATTTCTTCCCATATATTTCACTTCAATGTTGTCCGAATCCCCTACCAGTTAGATGGTTTGGAGTAAAACATCAGTGGGTTTCATGTACAAAACAAATAGCCCAGAGAAGAGTGTTGAGGAAAGGACAGTGTCTTCTGGGAGGAATATTAGGGCAATTGTCCCAGATGTGTCAGAAACTCGGAAAGTATTCATTGTTGTTATTTTTCCCATATATTTCACTTCAATGTTGTCCGAATCCCCCTACCAGTTAGATGGTTTGGAGTAAAACATCAGTGGGTTTCATGTACAAAACAAATAGCCCAGAGAAGAGTGTTGAGAAAGGACAGTGTCTTCTGGGAGGAATATTAGGGCAATTGTCCCAGATGTGTCAGAAACTCGGAAAGTATTCATTGTTGTTATTTCTTCCCATATATTTCACTTCAATGTTGTCCGAATCCCCTACCAATTAGATGGTTTGGTAAAAACATCAGTGGGTTTCATGTACAAAACAAGCAGCCCTCGGATAAGTGTTGATGGGAGGACAGTGTCTTCTGGGAAGAATTTTAGGTGCTTCACATTTAAGTGTCAAAAACTATGAAAACACTCACTAGGCAGCCTGACTTATAATGCGAGACATCCACCCACCATCTATGACCAGCCTTCTTAAGTATTTTTCTTTGTGAAAGCAGTGACTGCAATGGATATCTGCAGTGGATTTGAACCAACACTCAGCAGTCTAGCTTACTCACGTTACCAGGAGTTGGGAAATGGCCTCTATTAGATTGAAATTTTAATTAAATGTTATTTTGTGTCTGAAAAATTTAATTTCGTTTTTGTGTCTGACCTCCTCTCCTATGAAAAAGAACGACTTCAATTCACTTTACCGACATTTTCTTTTTACTTTTTTTTTCTTAAAGACTAACAGACATAGTTTTTATATTTTTTTTGTAAGCAAACAAATGGATGTTATTAGTTTGAAACAAAAAGAAACTCAAAAAAAAAAAAACATTCGATTCTATTAAAACTCAATTTACCATTTGGAGTCCCTGACACAACTTTAACAAAAATGCAACAAACATTCATTTAAGAAACGTTTTTTTCTATTTAGTTTATATAAAAATATTAAATTATCCATTATTTGTTTTTCTTTAAGACAGAAAAATTTTACATATTTTTTTTCCAAGAAAAAACTACATATTACCAGTTTGAAACAGAAAGCAACTGAAAAAAAGCAAAGAAATATTCAACTAATTAGAGCTCAAATTAATATTCGGAGTCGTTGGTACAACCTTTCAAGAATGTAACAAACTTTCGTTTAATAAAACTTTTTTTCTATTTAACTTATACAAATAAAAATATCCATTATTTGTCCTTAAGACAGAAAAAAAAAATTGTTTACATTTTTTTTATTCTAGGGAAAAAAAGGATGTTACCAGTTTAAAACAAAAAGCAAAGAAAATAATCGGACTAATTAGAGCCCAAATTAACATTCGAGTAACTGACACAACACTAATATGCACAATGCCTGCTTTTGAATAATGCATTCAAGAGGCCCGTTTGTGCAAATTCATTTACAACTGAGCCTTCTCTTAAAAGGAGAAGCAAACTTGATTTACAAACAAGTGAAGAATAACATTTCCGAAACCTGCGATAACCCACTTAAACCCCAAAGAGACTTCAACAATGAACTTACAAGTCACAGACGAGTAACAATACCACCATTAAGTGACGACGGAGAGAGGTAAAAACACAAGTAAATTACTCCCGGAAAACTCCCCACTAATTTGTTTCCACTTCCCCACTGAAAAGGGCATAATATTGAAATAATTAGCCCCGAAATTCAATTATAAATTTCCAGAAGCTTCCTTCCCCTAATCAAAACAAGCAGAGATTACATTATGCAGAAAATACACACGTCGAAAATGAAATTAAATGACTCTTTCCCAAAGCTTTCTGAAGGAGGAATGGAAATAAAAGGGAATGAAAAAGAACGATATCAATTCACTTTTACCGACATTTTCTTTTACTTTTATTTTCCCGATTCTTCAGGAAATTGAAGTTGCCGAAGGCTGATTGGCTGATGGGGTGACTCCTTTTTAGAAAGGTGGATTATTGCCAAGCACTATTGGATCAGTCGTTGAATGGAATCTGTAATAAGTTCTCTTCGAATCCGGAAAGGAAAAGGATGTGCTTGAATTCGATTGGTAACTGTTAGACTGAAGTTATTATTCAATGAGATTTTTTTGTGATACGTCAGTGGGCTTCACGTTCCATTAACGTAGGCTTGGAAGGACTTTTAAGGATTACTGTACAGCATTGGCGAGACGTTAGGGACAAACCTCGGAAAGCATTCATTGTTTTTTTCTCTATCCACACCTTCCAAGGCTGTGAAGTCCCCTACCAGTTAGAAGGATTGGAGTAAAACGTCAGTGGGTTTCATGTACAAAACAAATAGCCCAGCGAAGAGTGTTGAGGGAAGGACAGTGTCTTGTGGGACGAATATTAGGCAATTGTCCCAGATGTGTCAGAAACTCGGAAAGCATTCATTGTTATATCTTCCCATATATTTCACTTCAATGCTGTCCGAATCCTCTACCAGTTAGAAGGTTTGGAGTAAAAGCATCAGTGGGTTTCATGTACAAAACAAGCAGCCCTCGGATGAGTGTTGATGGGAGAACAGTGTCTTCTGGGAGGAATTTTAGGTGCTTCACATTTAAATGTCAAAAACTATGAAAGCACTCACTAGGCAGCCTGATTTTAATGCGAGACATCCACCACCACCTATGACCAGCCTTCTTAAGTATTTTTCTTTGTGAAAGCAGTGACTGCAATGGATATCCGCAGTGGATTTGAGCTTCCAACACTCAGCAGTCTAGCTTACTCACGTTACCAGGAGTTGGGAAATGGCTACTATTAGATTGATATTTTAATTAAATGTTATTTTGTGTCCGAAAAATTTAATGCGTTTTTGTGTCTGACCTCCTCTCCTATGAAAAAGAACGATTTCAATTCACTTTACCGACATTTTCTTTTACTTTTATTTTCTTAAAGACTAACAGACATAGTTTATATATTTTTGTATGCACACAAATAGTTGTTATTAGTTTGAAACAAAAAAGAAACTCAAAAATTAAAAAAAAATATTCGATTCAATTAGAACTCAGATTACCATTTGGAGTCCCTAACAAAAATGCAATAAACTTTCATTTAATAAACCTTTTTTTCTATTAAAAATCCAAATATCCATTATCTAAGGCTAAAAAAAAATATTATTATTTTTTATATGAAAAAAAAAAAAAAGGATTTTACTAGTTTGTAACAAAAAGCAACTGAAAAATTAAAGAAATATTCGGACTAATTAAAACTCAAATTAACATTCGAGTCCCTGACACAACCTTGACAAAAATGCAACAAACATTCATTTAAGAAACGTTTTTTTTTTTTCTATTTAGTTTATATAAAAATATTAAATTATCCATTATTTGTTTTTCTTTAAGACAGAAAAATTGCTTACATTTTTTTTTTGCAAGAAAAAAAAAACTACATATTACCAGTATGAAACAGAACGCTACTGAAAAAGCAAAGAAATATTCGACTAATTCGAGCTCAAATTAATATTCGGAGTCGTTGGTACAGCCTTTCAAGAATGTAACAAACTTTCGTTTAATAAAACTTTTTTTCTATTTAACTTATACAAATAAAAAAATATCCATTATTTGTCTTTAAGACAGAAAAAAATTGTTTAAATTTTTTTTTATTCTAGGAAAAAAAGGATGTTACCAGTTTAAAACAAAAGCAAAGAAAATAATCGGACTAATTAGAGCCCAAATTAACATTCGAGTCACTGACACAACACTAATATACACAATGCCTTCTTTTGAATAATGTATTCAAGAGGCCCGTTTGTGCAAATTCATTTACAACTCAGCCTCCTCTTAAAAGAAGAAGCAAACCTGATTTACAAACAAGTGAAGAATAACATTTCCGAAATCTGCGATAACCTACTTAAACCCCAAAGAGACTTCAACAATGAACCTCCAAGTCGCAGACGAGTAACAATGCCACTATTAAGTGACGCCGGAGAGAGGTAAAAACACAAGCAAATTACTCCCGGAAAACTCCCCACTAATTTATTTCCACTTTCCCACTGGAAAAGGGCATAACATTAAAATAATTAGCCCCAAAATTCAATTATAAATTTCCAGAAGCTTCCTTGCCCTAATTAAAACCAGCAGAAATTACATTATGCAGAAAGTACACGGGTCGAAAACGAAATTTAATGACGCTTTCTCAAAGCTTTCTGAAGGAGAAAAAAAAGGGAATGAAAAGAACGATTTCAATTCACTTTTACCGACATTTTCTTTTACTTTTATTTTCCCGATTCTTCAGGAAATTGAAGTCGCCGAAGGCTGATTGGCTGATGGGGTGAATCCTTTTAGAAAGGGGGATTTTTGCCGAATACTATTGGATCAGTCGTTGAATGGAATCGGTAATAAGTTCACCTTGAATCTGGAAATGAAAAGCATATGCTTGAATTCGAATGTTAGCTATTAGACTGAAGTTATTATTCGATGGTATATATTTGTGGTACATCAGTGGGCTTTGTGTTTCATTAACTTACGGTTAGGAAGACTTTCAAGGATCACTGTATCACATTTGCGAGTCGTAGGGGACAAACATCGTAAAACATTCATTTTCATTCCACACCTGTCACCCTAGAGTTGTGGAGTCCACTATCAGTTAGAAGGGCTGGGGTAAAAGGTGAGTGGATTTCATGTATAAAACAAAAAAGCCCACCGACGACACACAAGTTCAACTGTTAAAGGGTAAGTGTTAAAAGCTCCAAAAGCATTCATTTGTATCTTTTTTTTCACACACCTCACCACAGGCCTTTGGAGTCCACCTACCAGTTAGAAGGAACACTGAAAAAAAAATTGTTTATATTTTTTATATGGAAAAAAAAAAAAAGGAAAATGTTTTTGCCTCATTGAAATAAAAAGTAAAGAAATATTCGAACTAATTAGAGCTCAAATGAACATTCTGGAGTCACTGACAAAACATTGACAAAAACAGCAATAAACTTTCATGTAATAAACCTTTTTTTATATTTAACTTATATATAAATAAAAAAAAATATATTCATTATTGGCCTTTAAGACTGAAAAAATTATTTAAATTTTTTTATATGCAAATGAAAGGATATTACTGGTTTGAAACAAAAAGGCAACTCAAAAAAGAAAACAAATATTTGAATTAATCAGAGCTGAAAGTAGCATTCCGAGTCACTGACACAACCTTGACAAAAATGCAATAAATTTCCATTTAAGAAATCCTTTTTTTCTTTTTAACATATAAATAAATAAGCACATTTTCTTTTCATTATTTACATTTCATTATGACTGAAAAAAAAATCTTCTTTATTTTTCATAATGGAAATTAATAAAAATATTACCAGTTTGAAATGCATCTTAGAAAAAAGAATTCAAGTTTATTAGAGCTCACATTACCTTGCGGAAGCCAATGACACAAAACAGACAAAAATGAAATAAATTTTCATGTAAGAACTATTATTTTTCTATTTAACATATAAATAAATAGACACATTTTTCTTTTCATTATTTATGACTGAAAATAATTTTATTTTCCATATTCAAAATTTATAAATATTAATTAAAATATTTTTTTTTTATTATTTTTGAGATACTTTTTTTATACCTTAACAGAAATGCAATAGCTCTTCACGTAAGAAATATATTATTTTTATTCACTATATATAGTAAATAACCAAAAACATTTTTCTTTTCATTATTTGCATTTATGACTGGAAAAAGAACTATTTATTTTTCCATATTAAAAATTTGTAAAATATTACTAGTTAGAAACTAAAAAGCATCTCAAAAAAAAAAAAAAATTGAGCTAATCATAGTTCAAGTTAGCATGGAATCCATGACAAAAATGCAATAAACTTTATCGTAAGAATATTTTTTATTTAACTTACATAAAAACATTAAAAAATCATTACTTGCCTTTCTTTAGACAGTGAAAAATTGTTTGTATTTTTATATGCAAAAAAAAAAAGGATGTTACAAGTTTGAAACAAAAAAAAAACACTCAAAAAGCTACTAATTAGAGCTCAAATAAACATTCGAGTCCCTGACACAGCCTTGGCAAAAATGCAACAAACTTTCATTTAAGAAACGTTTTTTTTTCTACTTAGCTTATACAAAATAAAAAAATTTATCCATTATTTGTCTTTAAAATGAAAAATCTTTTATATTTTTTTTTATATTCTAGAAAAATAAGGATGTTACTAGTTTGAAACAAAAAAGCAACTTAAGAAGCAAGAAATATTCGAACTCATTAGATCCCAAATTAACATTCGAGTCACTGACACAATACTAATATGCACAATGCCTTCTTTTGAATAATGCATTCCAGAGACCCGTTTGTGCAAATTCATTTAGAGTCTTGCCTCCTTTTAAAAGGAGAAGCAAACCTGATTTACAAAGAAGTGAAGAATAACATTTCCGAGACCTGCGATAACCCACTTAAACCCCAAATAGACTTCAACAAAGAAAAAGTCGCAGACGAGTAACAATGCCACTATTAAGTGACGCCGGGAGAGAGGTAAAAACACAAGCAAATTACTCCCGGAAAACTCCCCACTAATTTGTTTCCACTGCCTGGCCCCCACTGGAAAAGGGCATAATACTGAAATAATTAGCCCCGAAATTCAATTATAAATTCCAGAAGCTTCCTAGCCCTAATTAAAACGAGCAGAGATTACATTATGCAGAAAGCACATACGTCGAAAAACGAAATTAAATGACGCTTTCACAAATCTTTCTGAAGGAGAGAAAAAAGGGAATGAAAAAGAACGATATCAATTCACTTTTACTTTTATTTTCCCTGATTCTTCAGGAAGGAAATTGAAGTTGCCGAAGGCTGATTGGCTGATGGGGTGACTCCTTTTATAAAGGTGGATTTTTACCGAGCACTATTGGATCAGTCGTTGAATGGAATCTGTAATAAGTTCTGTTCGGATCCGGAAAGGAAAAAGGATGTGCTTGAATTCGATTGGTAACTGTTAGACTAAAGTTATTATTCAATGAGATTTTTTTGTGATACGTCAGTGGGCTTCACGTTCCATTAAGGTTTGAAGGACTTTTTAAGGGTACTGTACAGCATTGGCGAGACGTTAGGGACAAACCTCGGAAAAGCCTTCATTGTTTTTTCTCTATCCACACCTTCCAAGGCTGTGGAGTCCCCTACCAGTTAGAAGGATTGGAGTAAAACGTCAGTGGGTTTCATGTACAAAACAAATAGCCCAGCGAAGAGTGTTGAGGGAAGGACAGAGTCTTCTGGGACGAATATTAAGGGCAATTGTCCCAGATGTGTCAGAAACTCGGAAAGCATTCATTGTTGACTTTTCTTTCCACCCATCTCACCTTAGGGAAGTGGAGCCGTATTCAATTATGAAGTCCTTGATGCCCTTGCCCTAACAATTAAACGAGCAGAGATTACATTATGCAGAAAATACATACGTCGAAACGAAATTTACCGACGCTTTCAAATCTTTCTGAATTCCTTTTCACGTTAAATTTGTGTAGGGCTAGAAGGACTTTCGGATAACTCTGTCACATCTGCATGTCGTAGGGGAAAAACATCATAAAAACTTTCATTATTGTCTTTTATTTCCTCACCTTCACCCTAGAGTTAGGAGTCCACTATTAGTTAGCAGGATTGGAGTAAAGATCAGTAGATTTCATGTACAAACAAAAAAGCCCACCGACGAATGTTGAGAAAAGGACAATGTCGAAAGGAAGGAAATTGGAAGGAATTAAATGGGCAACTGTCTCACAAGTTAAACTGTTAAATGGGTA